>JAUCMS010000002.1:7957169-8019307 GCA_032357445.1 Enteromius radiatus
ACTAGTGTTATGTACTGTGATATAGTTAATCTGAGGTTATATTTTCCAAATGTTAAGAACTGATACAGAAAACCAGGAAATTCAATAGGGTGTCCTAACTTTTTCACATGACTGCATATCAAAACAAAATTGTTTATTATATTGTTGATTAAAATATTGATTAAAATGTTGATTTAAATATGCATTGCTAAGGACTTCATTTTAGCAACTTTAAAGGCGAATTTCTCAATATTTTTTTTTTTTTTTTTTTTTTTTTTGCACCCTCAAAATAGTTGTTTCTCATAACAAACCATACATCAATGGAAAATGTATTTATTCAGCTTTCAGATGGCGTATAAATCCCAATTTAAAGAAATTAAAAAATACCCTTATGACTGGTTTTGTGGTTCAGGGTCACATTTGTTTATTTAATTTTTAATACCTATTTATCATTTATACAGCAAATACACATTAAACTGATCAAAAATGTATCATATAATCCACAAGAATTTGTAAAGGAAACCAGTTTATTTAAAGTGAGAAGAAAATGCAAACTGTCATGGGACCTTGATGTTTAAATGTACAGCAGATCTCTGCTTTACTACAGTTAATGAAGATATGAGCTCTTACTATTCACAAAATACTCTTTGACGAATTCCAAGCATATCTCATCCTCACAGTGGAGGTGTGGGCTTGCTGTGTAGAGACATAAAATGGAAAATGTTTCAGGGGGAGTGTTTTAATGAGTTATGAGATGGAAACAAACAAGAGCCAAAACAAAATAGTCAGAACAATCAACCTGTTCACGGTTGATGAAATATTAAAGATGGAATGTTTTAATGGGATGCATGTAAAGGTTTAGAAATATGTCTGACTAGGTGAAAAGGGGGAAGAGATATAAAAGTAAAATGGAACAATAAACCAAACAAAGAGGACTCACAGGTGGTACTGTGAGGCTGCATGTCGCCCAGACCTGCAACTGTTAGGGGAAGAGGAAAACACATCATGTATCACTGCTTATGTTTAGCCAAATTAATGAGACCTATTCATAATGAATCAGATTTTTAGCAGCAACTAATCACTGCAAATTATGATTAGTCAATCATTTCCACTCTATTTGTATTTTAGGTTTATTAGCAATTAGTTAAATATTTTTTATTGTTATTATTTGAATTAAACTTTAATTTATTCATATTTGATTCATAATCAAATTACTTAAAATTAATATTAAAACGCATTTGTGAAATATAAATTGCATTAAGTGCATACATTTAATATATATATATTGTTTGTATTAATTATATTATTTTAATGAAATAGCAATAATTGAAATATTTAATAACTGAAATATAACACATGTAATGTGTAAAGTGTACACATTTTAATGAGTAAATTAATTTTTGTTTAGTTAAACAAAAAATAAATTAATATTTGATTAAAGAAATATATAAATATAATATCAAAATTAGATTAAAATATTATATATGTCAAATATATGTACATTTTACATTTAAAATACACATGCAGATAATATTTAATTTAACTTAAATCAACCTGACTACATTAGGTTACACCAGTTATTTACAAACAGTAATGAATATATTAGCAATAGTAATAAATAGAATAAACGCTAGTAAAAATAATTAAGAGGCAATTAATTACATTAAAATGTAATGCTCTAATTTAAATTAATTTGAAAAAAAAGCTAATTAATATAAAATATATACAAAATTATTATATATGTAATATTTATTACATATTCCATTTATATTATATTTCAAATTAATTATTATTTACATTTAAAATTATTATCATTTAGTTTTTTATTATGTAAGATACAAATTGTACTACTTAAACACTACAACTACTAAAGACTACATTAGGTTACACGAAAGTCTTTTAGAATTTGTAAATCAATAAAATAATAATAAATGGAATAATAAATAGAGTTGAGTAACAGATATATTTTCTCAAAGCAACAACGGAAAGTTGACCCATTTTAAAGTTTAGGAATGCTGGACCAAGACCCCCAAAAAAGTTGTTGATCCAGGAATATGTCCTACTTGAATAAATCACATTGTGCTGTTTAGCATAACCAACAAAAACAGTCCACTTTCATCCAGACCTCTGAGAAAGAAGGTGGAGCTGAGAACTCCTCAGACAGCAAAAATTACCATAGCGTGTGAGACTTTCAAGCAAACAGCTTGTTTTCGCGCTGATTGGAAACACTGCTTGGTCTAGGGCAGGTTTAATTAGAGACTGGTTCTGGTGCGCCTCAAAAAAGCAGGTCACTGCAGCTGAGCCACGGAGTAAGGGATGTTGTTCTTCACTATCTAAATGCTAGTTAAATAGTTCAGGTTTTCAATGCGAGTAATTAAAGAGCGAATCTAAACCCTGGTTTTAAACGAGTCCAGAGTTGTGCGGTTTAATTAACGGCTCTAATCCTACTTTGTCCAGCGTGGACTGAAGTCCTGCATGAATGGACACTTCAGTTCCTGCGCTCTGGGACTTCACCTTTACTTTTTCATGCAGTGTGGTTTATCCCTCTAACATTTAAACGCAATAATACTATAAAATATGACTACACGGCACTCTACAGCTCTTTATTTCTTTCGGTCAGTTGCAGCATTCTATGGTCAGTTTTTCTTCTATAATGATGCTAAATGGTTGTATCCTGGCAACCGATTTCCTTGCAGTGCTGGATGTCTCTAGCATCACTCTATACCTGTCTTTCTTCTCACACAATAAAATACTTTCACCTCAAATCAATATTTCACATCCATTTATTTATTTATTTGCCTAGAAGTCATCTAATAATCAGGAAGTTCTGCTTCACATCGATGACTTGGGTTTATTTTGCTATGGTGACTATAATATTTTTTAAATAATATGTTATAAAATGATAATATTTGTAATTAAAAATGAAATAAAACTAATAAATAAGAATATTTGGTAACAGTTAACTACAAGGTTTCGTTTGTTGACATTAGTAACATTCATTTACAGTAACTATATCAAATTTATTAATGTAATTTTAACATTTAACAATACATTATTAAAATCAAAAGTAGCATGTATATAGAAACAGGCAAAACGCATTTTTAATTGTAATTTTACAAATATTATTTAAAAAGTAATATTTCAGAAATCATTTGTTAAATAAAGAATACTGAATAATGTCTATTAAAATAAATAAATAAGGATGGATTGATGGATAGATAAATAATGTAGAAAATAAATTAATAAATAAAGCATAGATAGATAGAGCAGAAAATAATATTTGAGAATGAATGAATGAATTAATTAATTAATAAAGGACAGATAGATAGATAATGGAGAAAATAATCCAATTTGAGAATGAATGATAAATAAAGGATAGATTGTTTCAACAGTTAGCAGTACACCATGACGAGGTAAAAGACTACTCTAATTATGATTTTGCTGGGAATTTAAGGAGTCATGTAACAGAAACTGACTCATACCTTCGTTTTCAATGCTGTCCACTGCATTGTTCACCAGTCGTATCACCGTCACTATGGAGGCTAGGGCATAACCAAGTGTAAAGTATCAGGAAACAACTGAATCAATGATCAAACACTTCAAACAAACATCAAACACTCAATGAAAACCTTATATAAGCATTTATATAAATCACCATGACCCATTTGTAATCCTCCAGCATCATCAAATCTGCTAAACAGAATAAAGCGGACCTCTGATGTGTCAGTCTGCCATCTATTTTGTACAGCCGAAGTGATACTACACTACTGAGTCATGATAGCAATGGCGTTTGGAGAGCATATCAAAGGCAGATGGATTGTAATTACTGCTCTGACCTATTCAGGCTGTCGCTTTGTTAAAGCAGGATAGGGTTATTACTAATCCTCCTGATTTCCTTTTGGAAAGATCAGACAACGCAAGTCATCTTAATTAGGTGAATGGAATAATCAGTTACCTGAGTTGCCTGAGATTAGGTCATTATTATACAGGTGTGTGCGTGAGAGTTTATGTATAGGTTAATGTGATGATGATGATGCGTGTGTGTGTGTGTGTTAATCAGGTCTTTTTAGTATATAAATGCAGGAAGTGACTCAAATTGGAGTTAAATGTCAGTCTCTCCATCACATCGCTATCATATAACATTTTACATTTTAAAAAATAAGGTTTATTGTGTTAGTTAGCTGGGTTTTTTAGTCATTTTTAACCTAGTCAAATAACCCAACTGCAGTCTGATAAACTGAAACGCACAAAATGACAAAACATGACTTATCTGTTTTTGCAAAGGAACTCTTCACTTCTCTTAAGGTGCGTTTTTTCCCTTATTTATGCATTTATCGTGAACATAAATGTGAAACTGAGATATGAGCTGACAAAGGCACAGAAATGATCAACAAAACACTATAAAAAGGCTAAATGTGTTTCTAATAATGAGTTTATGAATATTATTTTTGAAGTTCTCTTAAATGAAACGCTTTTAAAATAATGTTCTGTAATTGTTAATAATTAAAAATCGAATAACTTGCAGTTTAAGCATATTAAATGTTAAAAATGATGGCTTTTTCTACTCATTGTTAATTATGATGTAATGTTGAATTGCTATAATTGCTCATTTTATCCCCCCAAAAAATCATTTTAATAGTATCATTGATACTGGCCTTCATTCTTAATAACAACAAATATGCCATTAAAAGGGTCATTAAATGAAGAAGCAAAATGGTGTAAATGTTTACACATTAGAGATTACTCTACAGTTCAAAAACTCAAAACTAACTCCCTAAATATTCTTCCAAAATGCCGGATTTGAACTCAAATGCAATTTCACCTTGGACTCACCCCTTAAACATGCGTCGTTGTCGTTTGTAATTAATGATAAACAACTCATTTTTGAGATACTGCTGTTTTTGGAGCATAACACCTTCATAAAAATTATAAACTAACCTTTAGAAACATAAGAAGACCATCTCTTCATTTTAGATACAAAAAGTGATAAGGAGTTTTCTTAATCAACTGGCAGCACTATCAAGGCTGACTAATACAAAGAGCTAATGAGTGCAAAGAGACCAGGCTTATGTAACACAAAGTCGACCCATAGGGTTCATTCACTATGATAATTGCTCTGTGATTTATTCAGAAATATATTTAAAAATTGCAGTCTTGGCGTATTGATTTTTGTGGGACCACTTAGAATTGGGAAATGTTTAGGTATGGTTACAGTAATGGTTAAAACATGAGCAAAGATGCTCAAAAAAGTCCAATTGCTGAACTTTTCCACAGTTAAACTTCTTTGAGCAGGGCAAGTTTTTGGTGTTTGTTTGCAGGGTATGTTAAGGACTTTGGGTCTTGTAATGCATGCATCTCACCGTTGTCGTCGCAGGAATCGGACTGAAAGGACCTGAGGGAGTGTGCCTCGCTCGTGCTGCTGTCGGAGAAGCAGGTGACCCCTCCTGGTGTATTTCCAGCTTCTGCAGAACAATACAATAGAGTATTATTATACAGACCCAGTTGTGCGGTAGAATTTCCACCCCATAAAATATTTTTATTAAAAAAATAACTAAACGCAAATAAATCTGCATTTTCAAATATATATGCACACATATTATTACTAAGGCTGCATTAAACATACAGTATAAACAAAATAAGTAATAATGAGACATATTATTACAATTAAGAGATTGCTCATGCAACATTTTAATTTTGTAATATGTTTGTAGAAAAAGTTCAAAACATTAACAGTAAGGGTCACTTCTGAATGAATTTGAAACAAACTGAACAATGCTTTTATTTTGTAAGCCCGTGAAAGCATTGCCATGTCGAGTTTGAACTACTGGCCCATTTTCATTACCAAACAGACATCTAATATCCAAAAACCAGACACGCACAAACAAACCCGCATTTACAGCTTAATACTCTCTCTAAGGCATAAAAATCTTTCAAATCTGCTAAAGTGAAAGAGCAATAATATTCGTCCTATATTTATCCCAGACTGCAAAAGCTAGCAACCAGAACAAAAAAAAACATACATAGGTAACGCATTTCCATAAGCAGAAGTGTAATAATCACCTTCACGTATGTACTAGCTGCCAACCTACATGGCCAGACTGTTAAATATTTTATAAGGAGAAAGGCTCCTGTTGGCCTATTTCGTGCTACAATACAGCACAGCAGATGGTTCTGATTACTATAATCTGGTCTGTTGTGAAACAATTTATGGTCAATTTTCATGATGGAGCCAATATGAAAAACAGCAAGAATAAGAAATAATTAAAAAAATACTCACTGGGAAAGGACATTTGATTAAAACCCAGTTTTTATATATATATATATATTATTGCGATTAATGCATTATGCACAGCATTTATCACAATCTGGACGTTTCTGTATCTTGGGGTTACACTCTAAACATTTTACTTTCTCCTTTTGTGTGTTATCTCTAAGGTAATTACGCTCCATCACACATTATTGTAAGATGGATGGAGACCGTGGTGCATGTGTATAATCTCATCCACACAAAAACAGCCGTTTAATTGGCCACGGGGAGTTATGGAGTCACTGCAGTTTTGTCATCCCTCGTTTGATCTGGGTTGAGTAGAAAGTGTGTGCGCCAATTCATTACCCTCGGCTCTGTACGCTTCCTCTCTGTCCGCCTGATAACCCCTGTCTTCCCACTGCAGAGCTTGCACTTGATGCTCCATAGCGCCATCCTCATCGTCGTCCTCTTCCTCGTCTTCCTCTTCCCACGGAGGTTTGCGGATCGGGCTGCGTTCGGAGGGGTTCGGGGACATAGACGAGGGGAGATTGGGTGCCACGCTGCAGACGGCCACACCTCTCCGCGGCATCCCGAGGATGTGTGGCGGATCCATCTGGAAGGTGCTCATCGGTGGAGGGCAGGAGAGGGTGGCCAGCCCTCCCTCCGTCTTTTCCGTTTCCCCTCGAGGGATTCCCTGGCAGTGGGGAAGCGTGTAGGCTGTGGGCCGCACCATGACCTGCGGCGGCCCTCCTGCGCTGTCGTTCCGGTAGAGGCTGGCGCGACACTCACCGCTGACCCGTACGGCTTTGAACTCGATGCCCTCGGCTCCCATACCCGTCTTCTGCAGCATGTAGTTGGTCTCTGTGGAGATGCCCACTGCCTCCCCGCGGCTCCAGTCCTTCCGGAGGACTTTTTTGCGGAACGCGGCCAGCAGGGTCAGAAGAACTAACACCACAAAGAGCAATACACCGATGCCGATGATCTCTCCCGGTCCGACGTACGACAGGGCCTCGGTCTGAGTGTCTGGGCCGTCCAGAGACGGCTGGCCGCAGAACTGACCCTCGAAGCCCATGGTGCAGTTACAGTAGAAGGCTCCGAATGTGTTTACACATGCCCCTCCGTTCTCACACTCCTCCCTCTCACACTCGTTCACATCCTCATCACATCTGTGGACAGAAGGACTTTGTCAGACTGTGAATGAAATACTACAGTAGCTTACTATTAATGTACTGTATATTGTACAGTAAAGCTCTTCAGGATTACTAGAGACTTCCAAAAAGGTGCGAGTTGGACCTAGTTGAAGCTTTAAAGGGATACTCTAGCCAAAACATAACATTTATTAAGCCTTAAACTATCCCAGATGTGCTTTCTTCTTTAGACAAACACTAATTAAGATTTTTAGAAAAGTAAACCTTTTTTTGAGTCAATTTAATTAATGAAAGTTGACAGCAACCCAAAATCTGACACTTCAAAAACCTTGAAAAATCCTTTAAAAAGTTTCAAATATAAATATTTGACTCCAAAACACCAGTCATAATGATCATGAATAAATAAAATCAAACTCTCTGAAAGCTGAATAAATAAATAGGAAAATCTTTGGCTGATATACAATTATTTGAAAATCTGAAACCTGAGTGTGCTAAAAAAAAAAAAAAAAATGAATAAAACAATTGGATATTAAGAAAAAACTTTTTTTAAATATAAAGAAAAAGCTTCTTTAAAGCTTCTTTTCATCCAAATTTAGTCCTTAGCAACATATATTGCTAATCAGAAATGAGGTTTTGTTATATTTAGGGTGGGGACAAAATATCTTCATGGAACATGATCTTTATGATTTTTGCCATAAAAGAAAAATCAATAAGTTTGCCCCACACAACATATTGTTGTCTATTGCTACAAATATACCCATGCGACTTATGACTGTGATCCAGGGTCACATTATTCTTACATGCACCTTCAGACACAGATTTATTTGTCGAGTCTATGGTGTATGGTTTTTGAAATGTCATTCTTTTCTAAAACATATTTGTGTTCATTTGAAGAAACAAAGTCATATATCTGGACCCACTTGAGGGTAGACTTTTTGGTGGAGTTTCCTTTTAAAAATGATTATTCATAATTACAAATTTTTAACAATTACAATATTTTTAATAAATATTAAATATATTTTATTTACATTTTTTTTTATGCCATATGCAGTTTGACTAAAATTATTTTACACACACACATATATATATATGTATTATATGTGTACAAAGTGTACAAATATCAAATTATACATGTTATTAAACATTATGAAATATTATTACTATTTAAATTAGCTCTTTTTATTTTGCAATTTATTCCTGTGAAGCTGAATTTTCAGCAATCATTACTTGCTGTAATCATTGTGCTGCTAAATATTTTTGGAAAATCATGGAAATATAAAAAAAAAAATATATATATATATATATATATATAAATAAAGGTCTTTACTACCACTGTTAATTGATTTAATGCATCTTTGCTAAAACACTATTCACTCTAAATACTATCCCACACTATAAAATGCATGAATAATAAGAAAATTGTTATTCTAAACACAGCCTTAGTGTTTCTCTCATTATCTAATTAGTTCTCAGAAGCACAGAGAAATTGGATTCTTGTTGCCTTTTAAGATAAATTTTCACATTTAGCTGAATTCCCCTCTGTGCTGTAAACAGCAAGTATGTGATGATCTGTTACTCTTGTGAATGAGAAAGTTCAACGAACCTCTCAAGCGAGCATAAGAGAGCATAATGAGAGGGTTGTTTGTTTTGCATAACGTAATGACACAGCTGGTAAAGCAAAGAAAGTAGCCATATAGTAGTTATATAAAGCAATTCGATTTTCATTACTTTCTCCCCACTACATAAAATTACAGAGAGAAAAAGGGCACAGGTCCCAGTATCCCACTTTACTCAGTCAGTTGTTCAAGTGTAGGTTTAGGTTTGCCTTGAAAAAGAAACAACATCACCCTCTAGTGGAGAAAAACTGATCTCGCATTGAAAAAAAAAAAAAAATATATATATATATATATATATATATTACAGAAGCCTTAATTGGATTTTTAATGGATTGCTCTAAAAACCTGCTCTTTATTTATTAAACTATTTTAGTAATTAGTGAGCAAGGTCTAATTAATTAAAACAAGCAAAAAACATACCTATTTCACAGTGTCACATATTCAACCAGTAGTTCAAACAATCAAGGTCTGAGATGGAAAACAGCAGGTGAACGCTAAGTGTAATTCAGAAGAGAGTGTAATTAAAGTAAGCTGCTGGTTACCGATTCTATTCAAATGCAAGATGGTCCTAACAAACAGATTTCAGAAGACAATCAATTTTTCCTCATAAATGAAATTGACTGTTAAACCATTTGATCGCAAAAACCCAAACAACAAAAAAAACAGTTCCTTAAAATGTTTTGCTTTTGTTAAAACCTCTCTATGATTATGTTTTAACAGAAGATAGACATAAAAAACATGTCAGAGCAATTAAAACTGATTTGTGAGTTGTTTTTGATTGTCAGAAGAATATATATATATTTAAAATAAAATAAAACCGCTTTAATGTTAATCAGCCATTGACTTTTTGGTGAATAAAAGCCATATTACCTGTCAATGAAATACAATAAAACAACTTTTCAAAACATTTAACCCTTTATTTTAAAAAAAATTACTGTTGACATTAATTATTTTTTGATCAATTTCCATATTCAGTGTGTGTGGGTGATTGTGTGTGTATATATATATATATATATATATATTCTTTTCATTGCCATTTATGTGAAACAACTGAACATAAACCTAGGAGCCTGATAAAAATGCTCATTTTTGAAGAAAATGTCAAACAGCACCTAGAGGCTTTTGCATCTGAACTCTTCATATATACAGTGTATATTCAGTTTAAAAATGTACTTAAGAATGGTTAGAATTGCCAGAATTTTTAATAAGACACAGTATATTACATAGAATATATTACATACAATTATTAATGTAATATTTATGTGCATTTATTTATAGCAGCTACTAAAATTATTATACTACTGAACACTACTGTTTTTTTTTACCTACAGTGTAGACCTTCTAGAGAAACTGACTTTTTTACTTGATTTTACTTTATCTTATGTGTTATCATTTGTCTCAGTTATTACCAAAACCCAAATCTTTAAAGTTATTGAAGTCTTAAATGTATGCAAGATGAATGGTAAATCCTAAAAATAGTATATAATAAAATAAAACATCTCACATGAGTCCCGCGAAGCCTTTGAGGCAACCGCAGAGGAAGGTGTTTCCCACAGCCTTACAATCACCCCCGTTCTGACAAGGTGAGGGCACACAGGACGTCACCTCCATCTCACAGCGGGACCCCGTGAACTGTGGCAGGCAGCTGCATGCGAAGTCTAGGGACAAATGCAAAGAGAAACAAGACTTCTAAGACAGAGCTAATACAGAGCTAAGCACTAAATCTGAAAAACTGACGTATCGATGGTTGTATGCGCTTTCTATTTCTCACCACCAGATGGAAGTTTTGTACAAGAACCTTCATTCAGGCACGGTCCTCCGAGGCAGGGATCAGGGTATAAAACACATCCCAGCTTCACATCACTCAGCCCAGCTACCTCTGCATACCGGCTCCTCTTATTCTGAAGAGGGAGCTCATTCCCGTTGAGCATGAGGGACCCGAGGCACCCCTGGAAGCCTTCTTGCGCCCGCGGGGGCCTCTGGCCGCTTCTGCCCACTGGTCCACGTAAGACCTGAGCCCCGAAGAACAGTGATCCATCTGCAGCCAGGGGCCAGATCCGGACAGGGGCCCGCGCAGAATGCCGGCGCTCCACATAGCTGTCGTCCAGCGAAAGGAGAGTGTAGTTACTGGTGAGCTCCAGGGTCACGGCATGCCAGGACCCATCATTAATTGGACGCCCAGAGATGCCCAGAATGTCCAGTCTGTTGTCACAGTCCATCTGGAACCACAGACGCCCTTCCTCTATCTGAAAAAACACAAACATACATCCTCAATGTTTTTTTTTTTTTTTGCATTCTAAAATAATATTATAAAGTAAAATATTATTTTTTTTTTTTTAAATATTAATACATTTGTTTATATATATATACACACACACACACAATAATTCTTATTCTAGAAAAAAAATATTTTATTAAGCAAATTCTAAAATAATATTAATAAATAAGAAATAACAATGAACACATTTGTGTTTATATATATATATATATATATATATATATATTTTTTTTTTTTTTAAGAAAAAAAAATCTTTTATTAAGCAATTTATAATGCACAAATGCTTTCTTCTGAATTAATGAGGATGAAAATTCAACTTTGCATCACAGGAATTGCATTACATATTTAAGAAAACATTTATTATACATTATAAACTGTAATAAATAATCCTTGTTGAGCATAAAAGACTTCTTTAAAAAACATTAAACTCCTACCAATTTTAACAACTTTTAATAGCAAAATTGTGCTTAGTAATGTGCATGTAATGTATTATATATACATAGTATGTATATAATATAATGTCCATAATGCAATAATGCCTAAAATAATAGTTGGAATCACATCTCTGTATCCTTCTGACCTTGAGCAGTGTGCAGGGGTCAGCGCGTGTGTACATGATGACTCCTTGACTGTGGAGTGTTCTGATTCTGAAGCCCAGCTTCATGTCTCCGCTCCTATCACTGTCCGTCACTCTGTATTTGATGTAACTGTTGCCTGCAAAGCTCAGAGATGTTTGGCCTGCCAGCACAGGTACAGAAATAAGTCAGTCAACTCCATATTTCAAAATCTGCTTTCTACACACTTTCAAAAGATATTCGCAGAAATGCATTGCCTCAATCACATACAAAGAAACATCATTTAAATATATATATGTTTGATACACCCTCAGGATATTTCACAAGAGGGAAATGTTTACATAACTTGCCAACCGTATCAAGTTAAAGGAAAATGCATTCTGAATCTTGTACATTTTGTAGTGACACACAAATAAACATTTCTATATGGCATCACTTGTATTATATCATGTTATATGGTTTTCAGCCAAAGCAAAAGCATGTTTTGGTAAGAACAAAATGTCTGTAGACATCCGTTGCTAAATATTTGGCTTGCATATCCAATGTTTTTATGCATACATCAATCTCCATTTGCTTTAAAATGATTACAAATATTATTATATATTTTTTGTATGTTCTGAAATGTTACACTAGTAAAGTATTTACATAAATGCACTTGAATTTTAAGACAATGTTTATTAGATGAAACCTGTATCCTGAATACTCTTACAAAATTATTACATAATCAAATAAATATGTAATATTTGTAATTTGTAAATTTTGTATTTGCAATAAAGTTATCACTTTTCACAAAGTTTTTGTTATCACTTTATTATAAGGTTAATTAGTTAACATCAACAACAATAACAAATGACATCTTATTGTAAAGTGTTAACTTTTTTTTTTCCTTTATTTGCTGCAATTAAATGTGGAAAAGCATTTGAATATTTACCAGCTCATATGCGTTGAAAGTGTTGCAAACCAAATCTTTTTAAAATATAAAATGTTGCTTTACCCAACATCAAACATGGCCTTAAGCCAGAGTTTTAAAGGAGAAAAGCGTGAAAAGCCCGTTTGATCTAACCTGCGCACTTGTCCAGCGTGTCAGGCAGACACTGACAGAGAGATGGCGCTGCGGGGCCGCTGCGCACACACTGCATGTCAGACGGACACGTCTGGCCGTCACAGAGCTCCAGAGAAGACGGGCATATTCCTCCTGCAGTGGGTACAAAAAGTTAGAAAGCAAGCAAATGGAAATTCTGCCACTCGAGCTACTGTTTGAATTTAATCAACCAGGATAAATAATGCATACTATGAAATGCATCCTACAATAAACAGGGTTGCCAACTTTGGTTTTTTATAGTGTTTTACTGTGGCTGTATTTTTAACACACGATGTACTCGTTACATTGTAAAAAGAATGGCATCTACGCTAATATTAGTCTGTCTCTTTCTTATTCTGCTCCTCAGTCCGTATCCAGTTTAGAGGGTGTACCAGCACAAAGAGATGATCTTCATCGGAGACCAGAACACCTAGATGAGCTCCGTGGACAGATCACCGGAACCAAATGCACTCACACTAAAAATCCTTTGCACAATCTGACATTTTTGTTCAGTGCTTTGCTACAATCTGTATTGTTATATAAATAAAAGTTATTGACTGACTGATTGATTGATATTTTATTTATTTTTTAATCTAATCTAAATAAACCAACTGCAGTTTAATTGGAATGCACAATGAAAATACAGGGTTTTTTTTTAATTGTTAAAAACTGAGATATCTGTTTTTGCAAATGAATTCTTCATATGCAACATGTCAAAAGTGTAACTAGGTGTAGGGGGAAAAATCATCCCTCCACATGTGAAAGTAAAAAGGCAGTAGGTTTTAGGCTAATGCAATAAAATTAACTAGCATGTTTAGTATTTCCCCCCCTCAGATTTATTAAGGTTAGCATGAGAACCTGAAAGTGTGTTTCTCATGCTAAATGTTAAAAAATAAATCTGAGTCAGTTTTGCCAGTTTTATCAATTGAGACTAAATCAAATGGCTAACCTGGACATGTGCACATCTCTTTCTTGCTGAAGCGTGGAGACACAAAGCTTATTCTGGAGGTGGTGTAAGCGACCAAACCGATGGGGTCGAGACTGAGGGCGAGCTCACAGACTCTCTCCCCGCACTCAAGCTCTCCTGAGCAGCTCTGATCCAGGACGCTGACCACCCTCAGCGCTCCCTTTAGAAAACCCTTCATCTCCTCCAGCTTGAGAGCCAGCTCTCCTGGACCCATATAACCCCCATCTGGTGTCTCCACAGCAAGCAGCACCTCCAGCTGACTGGAGCGACTCAGTGGCTGCACTCCCAGGATGTGAAGAGGGTCTGGTCCCTCAATAACACCCGTCCCGTCACCAACCAGTAAGGAACGGAGCACCTTCTTTAGCTCTTCCATGTACACACCCACAAAATCCTCAGGAGACAGGTCTTGGAAACGCAGCGTCGCTGCATTCTGCACCATCCCATCCGTGGCTTGCTCCACCTGGACGCTAACGCCCACGGTCACAGAAAATCGCCCATCACTGACTGTAGCATTTAGGGAGTATCTGAAAACAAAAATGTTACTGCTCATTAAGCAGCTATGCAAATATGCAGCTATAAATACACATAATACAAAAATATATTCAATATATTGGTCAGCCAATAATCAAAAGTGCCATCTGCTAATTGCAGATTATTATATATCTGCAATATATTATTATGGATGAAAGTTTATTTCTGTAAATGAATTAACTAAATAAAAATGACAATTGTATACATCTAAAAATTATTATTTGTGTTGTCTTTATTACAGACAAATTAACAAATAACATTAGGAAGTGTTGGACTATTACTAGTTGAACTAAATAAAACCGTGAAATAGTGTTTTGGGGAAATTCTTTTTTTAATTAGGGTCCATGTGCCAAAATAGCCCACAAGTGAGAAAAAACACATTTCAAATTAAATATGCATTCATTTTACCTTCCAGGCTCCAGACCATTTAGTGCCACAATCGTCCCATCCTGTCTGTTGATTTTGAACAGACTCTTTGTTTGTGATCTCTGACTGAAAGACAGAACATCATTTTCGTCTCGGTCTGTGGCATAGATCTTGCCTATAATCCCGCCAGGAAACACATCTGCTGCCATGACAATGTTGATTTCCAGTGGGAAGGCCACAGGTTTGAAGAGGCTGTCTCCGATGACACGCACAAACACAAAGGATGTGGAGGACAGACGAGGCTTCCCTGAGTCACGGGCCTTGTTGACAAGAACAAGATCACACTGTACAATTCTAACAATTTAAAGCTTCAACAAACTAAAGAAAAAATTCCAATCCCTTAGAAATGTCACAGGAGCTACGTGGGCATTTCTTCATTTACAGGCACTTTTTATATTCCAGAGGATGATAGAATTATTTCATTTTCTGCTATATGAAGTTTAAAGTTGCGCAAGTACCTCTTGTCTATTTATTCAACTATTTAATTAATTAATAAATATAGTTTATTTTCCAATTACTATTATTATAGACAGCTTTTCCTGTTGTCAAAAAGTATGAAAATATATTGTAAAAATAATAATTATATTTAAAACTGTTTGATAATCAAAAATGAGTTTAATTAATTAATTTTATTATCTATTAACAGTATTAGTGAAGAGAATACTTGATATGAAATATGGGACTTGTGACATGTAAAAATTAAAATTTTTTCAAATTTTCTATAATTTCTATAATATATTTTATTATATTAATTATTTATAATTTATTTTATATAAAATGACTTGTGAAATTATTCTTAGAAATGCAAAGAATTTTTAATTTTTGGGGTCAAAAGTGCTCATTGTTGAAGAAACGCCAACATGAGAATCCTGTAATTCTGAATTCACTTTTAACTGACAGTTCCCTTTTTTTAGCCGTTGCACTAACCTGTATCTCAAGCATATACTCCCGTGTTGCATCAGGACCAAATACTCGGCTTGTCCGTAATTCTCCATTCTGGTCCAGACTGAAAGCATTGCCCTCATTTCCAGACACAAGGCGAAACTCAAAAGGTGCACCATTTCTAGAGGTGTCCTTATCAGACACTGATAGTGAGAGGATGGTAGTTCCTGCAGGCTTGTTCAACTTGAGAAAGAAAAAAGAAAAAAAAAATTAAATTAATTAAAGACAGTAATTTTGAAATTCAAAAAAGGTCTAAAGGTCAGGATTTTATCATTTTCGAAAAATGTGTGAGTGATGCTTAACCATTCAAAAGTCTATACTACAATGCTAGTGTGCTGCTGGATGTTTGCCTGGTTGTTTTGATTGTTTTTATGAATTTATGATTGTTCAGGGTAATTGCTAAGGGGCTGTATCCTAGGATCTAGTCAAAACCCCCACCTTAAATTTATATGACATTCCAGTCCATATATATTGCTCTCAGGTACTTCCTTTCAAGTAAATCTATGAGATTTCTTAGACACATCATAAGTCACAGCATACCTCTCCTCAACAAGCAGTACAATTCATTTCCATAGGGAGATGAGTTACGTGCCAAAATTTAATACTTAGAAGTAGGGGAACTGTATTTCAATATTTTTCTGCACTTTTACAACCTCAATATTTATGTAACAATTCTTTTTAAAAGAGTACTCTTATTTTCATCCAGGAAAGTGCTAAATTATAAGAGCAATACCTAAAATACAGCAATGCAAATGCTTTAATAGTTTCTATTCATATGCACCAATATTAAAAAATATATAATAGTCATAAACGACAAAATTGACCAAAAAAAAAAAAACAAAAAACAGAAGTAATCAAGAGACTTTTACAATATTACAAAAAAGATTTCTTATTAAACTTTCTGTTTATCAAAAAATCACAAAGAATCATGGTTTGCAAAAAAAATAAATCTAAGCAGCAATAACTGTTTCAACGTTGATGCTAATTAGAAAAACATCTTGATTATCAAATCAGCATATTAGAATCATTTCTAAAGGATGTGACACTTAAGACGGCAGTAAGGCTGCTGAAAATTCAGGTTTTGAATCACAGAATAAATTATACAAACGTTATTTTAAACGTTTCCTTCTTTGGCCATATGATGTTTCTTTCGGGAACTTTCAAATATCGTACCAACCCCAAATGGCAGTGTATATTTTTCTAATCCACATTTAAAATGCAACATTTCAAGTTCTAAATCGATGCAGTTTGAATTTATTTACAAAAAATGAATTAAACTTCTAATTCTAAAACCATTTTTGCTCCTGACTTTTAAATTAGAAAAGCTATTAATTAAAACAACTCCATCCTAAAAATCATGCAGATCAGGGCTGTGTAACTTCGGTCCTGGAGGGCCGGTGTCCTGCAGAGTTTAGCTCCAACCCTAATAAAACATACCTGCCTGTAACTTTAGCTTCTTCGGGTGTGTTTGAGTAGGGTTGGAGCTAAACTCTGCAGGACACTGGCCCTCCAGGACTGAAGTTGCCCAGCACTGATGTAGATAAAGCTAATCTTCACATTCACGCAGATATAAAACTACAAAAAAATTATTATATATACACTAATTCTAAGCACAAGCAACAGTAACATGTTGCATTCAGGTATGTCCATTGTGGCAAACAAAAGAGTTAAACCACTCTCTCACACCTGAATAACAGCTGAAGCATTAGCGGGAGAGAAGATCGGCGGGTTGTCATTCACATCGGCAATCTTGATATTGACATTCACAGTGGTTGACTTGGCAGGTGACCCGCTGTCAAACGCTTGCACAGACAATGAGTAGCTGGAGACCTTAAGCAACCGAGACAGGAGGATAAATGTCAGGCAAAAACAGTTCAAAATGACTCAACTCTCGATAAATGTCTTTTTTTTTCAAAAGAACAGGACTATTCGCTCACCCACAGTCACTCAAAAGCTTCAATTTCAACCCTACATTGCCTAATTAAAGACTTTACGGCTGATTTAAAGATAATTGGCCAAAATCATGCAATATCTCAAGAGAGTGTCTAGAAGAGCCACAGCGCGAGGATGTCAAGATTCATTAGCCAAAGTACGTAACCGAGCTCATTCCAAGGACTAACCGTCTCTCTGTCCAGTGCCTTGTTAACTTTCAGAAGCCCGGTGACAGGGTCGATCCAAAACTGATTTTCACGGTCCCCTTTCAGAATGGAATACGTAATTCGCCCATTGATCTGACTGTCCAGGTCTTCTGCAAACAGCTGCACATAACAAACACAGATAACAAACCTATCAATTCGAGAGCCCAAAAACTCCCTGAATTTATTCGGATCATGAAGCAAATTACACCCTCCTATGGTAAATTATATTACAGTTCAAGTACACAGTACAAATGAATAACTAATGTAAGTTCATTAAGGGGATTTATGCGAGCAATAAGCTTAATTATATGCTAGCTGTGAAATTGAAATTATGTCTGCGGCTAATTAAATGCCAATGAAGTGGCTCGGCTAATGAGAGAACTTTACCCTAGTGACCGTCTCTCCGATAGCTACGTCTTCGCTGATCAGAACATTGTAGATGTCCTCACTGAAGGAAGGCGAGTTGTCATTGACGTCCAGAAGCTCTATGGTCACTATTGTGGTGGCTCTCAAGGGGGGCGTTCCACCATCAAAGGCCTCCACATTCAGAAAAAAATCCTTGCAGAGCTCATAGTCAAGATCATCCGCCACAGAAATGATGCCTGAAATCATGCAAGATACGAGTCACAGTAAAGCCAATTAATTTATATGAATATGACAGACAACACAGTTACATAACTCGTAACACAAAGGCTCCTTGGGATGCATTAAAAGCCTGGATATTTAGTTCACGCACAATAGCCAAAAGAAAGTCCTTCCCAGCTGTGCCTTCAAGAGCTTAATTCTTTCTAAAGTATGGGTTTAGGCTAAAGCACTTTATGCTTTTGTCAAAAATGAATGCATGGGAAGTGATATAACTGTTTTCCACTGACTGCACACAGCTTTCTAAGAGACAAAGAGCACTCTCAATAACCGTTCACATGTTTTCTGCATGTTAAGCACTGTTATTATAGAGTTTCGTGGAGCATTCATAACTAATTTTCTCATTGGCTGCACTTATATTGTGCTTTAACAGACACAATTTATCAAATCATAATGTCTTGTCTACAGTCAGACTTTCTTACATTTCTGTCAATGATTCGTGAAAAGCAACAATAAATGAACTGACAATAAGCCTTTATCTGTATTAATGACAAATGAGCTCCCAGAGGAAGTCTAGCAAAACATCGTCAGACCGGAAATACATTTTCTATTTGCAGCAAACGTGCATCTCTTTGCTTGCCTGTTGAATCATCAATGGAAAACTTCCCCAGCTCATTTCCAGACAAGAATCTATAGTAGATTTCTGCATTCACTCCAATGTCAATACTTGTGGCAAGGATTCGCAGAACTTCTGCTCCTACAGTAACATCTTCAGGCACTGTGACCGTGTAATCTTGCTTTTGAAACACAGGAGGGTTGTCGTTCACGTCCAGAACCATGATGGTGAGGTCCACCTCGGTGGAGAGCGAGCCATCGCCCCCTGCTCGGTCAGTAGCCTTGATCCTGATCTGATAGGAATCTTGCACCTCTCGGTCCAGAGGCTTCTCCAGGATCACCACACCAGACGACGGGTCCGCCGAGAACATGCCACCAGCCGAGTCGACAAGTGAGTACACAATCTTCCTGTTTAGACCTGGGAGAAGGCATATTTTAGTAGACTATGAAAATTTAGAAGACTATAATTTTGCTAAAATAAAAAACACATCAAACAAGTTTTATGACTTGGATCATTTGAATTTTTTTTTTTAAAAAGTATGGCATGTACTTAAAAACATTACTCATTATGTTTCTTTTATGAGCTGATATTTATCGTTTTTCCCATCACATCGCAGGACTATTTAAAATGAAGTGGTGAAGGAAAAAAGCTAAATGTTACATGTGTAAAATACATACCTTCATCTGGATCATTAGCCCGAAGGCGTGTGAGCAAGGCCTTGGGTGCCACACTCTCATATACACTCGCCATGAACCGTGTGAAGGCAAATGATGGTGCATTATCATTAACATCTAGAATGGTCAGAGAAATTTCAGAGCGACAGAATAGACCTCCTCCATCTGTAGCCTGAGCTATCAACTTATAACCCGCAGTTCTCTCACGGTCCAATAAAGAGGCAGTCTTTAGTTCACCTGGCACCAAAACAGAAAAAAGTGCAAAAAAGTCACAGGATGGAACCATGGGTCAGAGCTGCATTAAGTAAAAACTTCTGTCAGATGAATAAAAGATATTGTAAGTGATGGATGATGGTGCTAAATATTTATCCGTCATAAATGTTTCATTCAATCGAGACTTGTGACGTCAATGAATTAATTACTAAATCACTGCCATCTATCTAAAGACACTTTAAACTTTTGTGTAAATTTGGGATAACAGGCAAACTCGTATTAAAAGGTATCCGAAAACCTAAAAATATTCTGTTTATTAAAATAAACTTTTTCAACACATGGTTATAGAGAGAAAAGGGCATTATACATTAAAGCATTCACTGCCATACTCACTGCAAACACAACAAACACGCATAAAGTTTCTAATCAACTCAAAATATATTCATAAAAGAATCATAGTCTGTCATATGTAATCTCGGTAACACAGTCAACTCTAAACAGTCTTAACTCCAAACACTTGGAAAGCATATGAGTTCAGTGTTAGTCATGGGGTGGTTTTATGGATACTGAATTTTATTAACTTATAAGAAGCAAAAGTTTAAAATGGGTTTTATCAGATACACTTTGTCAGCAATTATTTTTAATATTTATACATATATGTGGATAACTATATGCTGTTAAATATGTGGACTATTCAGTTTTCCTATCTCAAAGCATGAGGAGTCATGCAAATCTTAAGTTTATTACATGGTGCAACAAAGCATAGCTGAGACGAATTTTCGTTTTAACTTAATTTCGGGAGGAGCACGCGCATGTAATCAATAATTGGTCTCCGCCTTATTAATCTCCCACTTATCTCATCCTCCTATCAGATCTCTAGCTTCTCCCTATAAATCATCAGCAAACCCCTTTTTCCCGCATCTCGATCTCAGTATCCCGCCTCCTCCCCAGCTCCTCCTCAGATCCCATCAGTGGAGCACTCAGGGTTAGGAATTGGCCGTCTGTCTTTATCTCCTCCCGAGCCCTTAGGGCTGTTTGCCCTAGGGCTCGGCAGCCCTCCTAACCCTGAGTATTCTTCCTGGTCAGCATGCCAAACAAGCTTTGCTTATCTTTAAATCCTTCGTGAAATATAACAAAAACAAAAGAGATTGATTTTAGAAAAAATAGGTGAAAGCACTGCTTATTCAGGGGTTAATAAAATAGATGAGTATAAAACCTTGGTACCATTTTTGACATAACTTTAAAGTTTCAGCAGAATACAGAGGCTATTATCAAGAGGATTCACCAAAGAATGTTTGCCCTGAGGAAACAGTTATATTTGTAGACAAAAATAAATTTTTAGTGTTTTTTATAATACTTTTATTGAGAGTGTCTTAAGTTTTTCCATTCTAATGGTGGTGTGCATCTATTTCTATTAAGAATAAGTATCGCCTTGAAAATATAGTTAGACCTTGCTCAGAAATTACTGGTGTGCCACTGCTGAGCTGAAATGAATTTTATGGGCAGCAAGTAATAAGGAAAGCTAGATGTATCATGATGAATAATGACACGCACCCCTTGCACTTAGAGACAACGCCTTCTGGTAGACGGCTTAGAATTATTAAGTGTTTCACCAACCAATATACGTTTACCTTTGTACCAATAGCCATTCATATTAGAAGTTTGAAATGCAACTACTCTTAAAGTGTTTGTATTATTTACAGATTTTATAAGCAGCTAGATTGAATATAAAGCATGTTGTACTGTTGCAATTTGTAATTATGTGGAAGTGTATAGGCTATATTTAGTATATCGTATCCATTGCTACGGAAATGATAAGATATCAACAGAGTGAGTGTTTTTTTTTAGGGAAAAAGTCTGGACAAAAGTCATGTAGTGTACTTATTCAAACTGAAAATTTAAAAGCATCAAAAGTTTAAAAGCACATATCAAAAGAAGTTACCAGTATTTGCATCCATGTAAAAATCTTCAACGCCAATGCCAAACAGAGAATACTGAATTTCTGCATTGACACCACTGTCCAAGTCTGTTGCTCCAACTTTCAAAATAGCAGTATTAATAGGCACATCTTCTGGAAACAAGGCCTCATATTGCGCCTAAAAAATGATGAAAAAGTTTTCAAATAGTGTAATGAATTCTTAATACTTCTGCATACCGAAACTTCATTTAAGTACATCAATATGCAAGCATTATACAAGGTAGTTGTTATCTTGAGCTGTATGAGATGACAAATGCCAGCCTAAATCAATTGCTCAGACCTGATTGCAGATGGGGCTGTTGTCATTGGCATCCATGATAGTGACCTCCACGCCTATGCGGGTTACAAACAGGCCGTCACTGGCTGTGATATTGAGCAGGTATCGATCCTGCTCCTCTCTGTCCAAAGGCCGCTTCACAAAGACCTTCCACTCCCCCTGAACGGGAGCCAGCGCAAATACCCCCTTGGGGTTTCCTCCTGAGTCAAAAAACATGGCAACAGAATTGAGATAAATGAGCAAGGTAGATTTGCGAATCTCTGTGATAGCCTGCATAGAGACCAGATCATCATTTCCATAAACGCATTAGTGTTTAGATGCTGTAAGGTGTTATTGTTCTTTATGTATAATAAAACAAAATGCATATATATTTCACAAACCGTATTGAACACATCAAATTAAAATGTGCTAACATGCATCAAAATAACTCGAAGAGCAAGTTAAGTGAACCAGAACACTTAGGGACATTTTTGTAGAGGGTATATATTGTATCCTAAGTTATTGGAAACAATAAACCGAGCTTAATTCTAACAATCTGTACACATCCCCACATGGGCTTTAAACAAAGTAATGTGACACATAAAGCAGATGGCTCTTTACTCATATAGCTTTTGCACACTTAGTTCATTAAATTAAACCCTTTAATGTGATTATCTTTCCCAGAGAGCCTCTGTGAGCCATAAATCATCCTCCAGTGGCCTACTTTAATACGCACCTGTGATATGGAAGCTGACAAGCCGATTCTGATCAGAGCTGTCCCTGTCACGAGTGCTCAGCACCGAAACCACTTCTCCCAGGGGGTCACTCTCGCGTACAGCACCTCTGTAGTACTCTCTCTCGAAGGTAGGGGGGTTGTCATTAACGTCTGCGATTGCAACAGTCACTACAGCTGTGGAAGATAGCGAGACGCTCTCACCTAGATCAGATGCCACCACGTTGAACGTGTAAGACGGGCAGATCTCATGATCCAGGTCACCGAGAATGGTGATCCAACCAGTCTTGCTGTCAATAACAAACATGGCGCCAGCCGCAGATTTAGATCCACTAGCTTTGTCCTGCTCTTGGTTTAGGGTTGGTCCAAGGCTGTAATTAACCTGTCCATTAGAGCCCCAATCAGGGTCGAGCGCTCGTACCTGAATGACCCGTGTACCCCTAGGCATGCCCTCCATAACCATGGCAACATAAGAGCTGGTTTCGAAAAACGGTTTGTTGTCATTCACATCCAGCACCTTGACTTCTACATCCACTACAGACATGGACTCAACCAGTGCCTGTCTCATGGTGGCTGCAACTTTGAAACGGTAAATGTTGATGAGTTCATAATCAAGGGGGTTAACAAGCCTTAGAAGTCCAGTTTCTCTCTCAACCAAAAATGTCCCACCCTGGTTACTCTCTCCAGTCTCTCCATTCACCACAGAAAAAAAAGCTGTCTGACCAGGACTTAAATACACTGATCCCAAGACTGTCCCAACAGGTGTGTCCTCTGGGACCGTGTAGGAGTATTGGGGTTGGGTGAAGGAGGGCACATTTGCATCAGGTGGTAAGACATGAATAAATGCAGACACAAGGGAATGTTTGGCTGGAACACCTCCATCAGTAGCTTTTACAAAAAAGGAGAGAACCGTTCCTCTTAAATGCGTCATACTTCCCTTTGTGACCATCCAGCCACTGTCAGGCTCAATCTCCAACACATCCACAAGAGGAAGCCTTGCCTCACTGTACAGCGAGTAGCTAACTCTGCCATTATCACCGGAATCTGGGTCCTGAGCTTGGATTTGAGTCACCAGAGATCCCATTGGTACATTAGCCTTTATGCTAACTCTATACTCCATAGCCCTGAAACGTGGCGCATTATCATTTTCGTCAGCAAGAATTACCCTAACGGTGCAGAAGGATGCTCTTCCCCCGCCATCAAGCGCCATAACAGTTAGCACAATGTCTTTGTTTATTGGGTTCTCTCTGTCGAGTTTCTGAGCTGTAGTTATCAGGCCATCAGCTCCAATGTAAAATTGAGTTTTTCCAAGGTCATTGATAAAAGAATACATGATCTGACCAAAAATTCCAGAGTCCTCATCTGTGGCACGCACCTGAATGACTTTGGTACCTGCTGGGGCATTCTCACGAACTTCCGCCAAGTAGAACCTTTGACTAAAGACAGGGCTGTAAAGGTTGGCCCCCATGACTCGAATGTCCACCTGTGCAGTGTTTGTGAAAACCCCATCCGATACAGACACATTGAGGTTGTATGCTGGCCGTATCCCCTGCCTGCGCTGGCTGGACAAGGAAATGACACCTGTCTGAGAGTCTATTATGAAGTTCATTTTCTCATCTCCAGAGAGTATGCTGTACCTCAAACTCTCAGCATCTGAGATGTCTGCATCAGAAGCTTGGACACATGTCACAATGTGTCCTCTGGGAGCCAGTTCGCTCACAAAAGCTTCGTAAAGTGGCTGGCTGAAGGATGGTGGGTTGTCATTCACGTCACTCACTAAGACCGTGACCGTGACCTCACTGCTCTGGGATGGGGAACCATTGTCTGTTGCCCTAACGATAAAGCTAAAGCTCGGTGTAAGCTCGTAGTCCAGAAGACGGGCTGTTAACACGAGTCCACTAGTGCGGTCAATGTGAAAGTAATCTGTGCTGTTAAATCCATCAGAGAGGATCTGATAGCTAATTATACTGTTTTTTTCAGAATCCTTGTCGGTCGCCCAAAGCTGTATCACGCTAGACCCGATCATTGAGTTTTCTTTCAAAGTGGTGGTGTATGATGCGTTACGAAATGCAGGGGCATTGTCATTTACATCCACTACAACTATGTCCACATCTACTTCGGATCTGGCACCAGTGAGAGTGTCTGTAGACCTGATGGTTAGCCTGTAGTTGGGTGTGGTTTCATAGTCTAAAGGATATATGACACTAATCACACCACTCTCAAAGCCAATATCAAATTGGAAGGAAGGATCCCCTTCCACAATAGTGTATATAATGTTTTGTCCCTCTGGGCTGGTGGCATTTATGCATAATATAGGAGTTGACATGGCAATATCCTCTCTAACTGCTATGCCATAAAATGACTTGTCAAAAACAGGCATGGCCTTGTTCACAACTGTAACTGGAAGCTCGACAACAGTGAAGAGGGAGGGGTAGCCTGCATCACGTGCAAGGACCTCCAGTGGATATTCAACATTGGACAAGTCTGCATCAAAGGCCTTTTTAAGAGTAAGCTCCCCAGTGAGCTTATTCACCTCAAAATGTGGATGGTCCTCCTTAAGCTCATAATATACAGCTCCATTTATCCCATTGTCCAAATCTGTCGCAGACACCTGGAAGATGGATGAGCCAGGTTCTGCATCAACCTGCACAGCTGCATAATATGGAAGGCCTAGAAACTGAGGGGCGTTGTCGTTAACATCCTCGACTTCTACTCTGATGGCTACTCTAGCAACTCGCAGCTGGTCGTATTCTCTACTCGCCTCAACCACCAGCTCATACAGTTCCTGTTGTTCTCGATCGAAAGGGACTCCTGTGGTTTGAATGACTCCTGATGTGGGACGAATTGTAAAGCGTGTCCCTGCATTCAAAAGCTTGTACTTGACTGGTTCGTTTAAGCGGTTTCCTACAGCATTTATAATGCTCACAGTGGTAATGTTCACACTGTTCTCCAGTACAGAAGAGGAGTATGTGGTTTGACTGAAGAGGAGGCCACTGTCCATAGCCTCCCTAACTAACACAGTCACAAGTGCTGTGCAAAAGTACCGCCCGTCTGACACTTTGACATTGAAACGATAGCGGTCTTTGGAGAGTTTATTGTTTTTGACAGTGAGTATACCCGATGATGCATCCATTTCAAAGTGCTCCAAGTCGCTATCAGCTAAGGAGTACATCAGATCAGTGGTCATGTCCGGATCAGTGGCTTCTACTCTCAGAACCTCAACCCCAACGTATGTTGGAAGAAGCAAAACAGTGTCATAAGCTTCTTGTGAGAACTGAGGGGGAGAGTCATTGATGTTCACAACCCTGATTAGGACCTTGGCTGGCTTCTCTGCTGTCAGCTGAGGCCTGCCACTGTCTCTCACATTAACAGAGAAATAAAAAGCACTGAATGTTTCATAGTCCAGTTTAGCTATAGTTCTGACGGAGCCTGTTCCTGAGTCCACAGTAAAGAACAATTTTGCTGTGTCCTCCACAATCTGGAAGACCAGGAGGGCATTGTGATTCTTGTCAGCATCTGTGGCTTCAATTACCAGGGGCTTTCCATCCTCACTTATCACCACACTGTTGATGGGGGATGCCTCACTGATGGTCCCTGTATATGTGAGCTCCTGAAAAACTGGAGGATTATCATTTTCATCAACCACTTGGATGCAGACAGTGACACTGGAGGCAATCCCAGCCATGTTTACAGCCTGGATCACCAGCGTATATGAAGAGGTCATCTCAAAGTCAAAATTCCTTTGTGTCGTTATGACACCTGTGTAACGGTTTATTTTAAACCTCCTTTCATCATTTCCTTGTATAATATCATAAATCAGAGTGGTTCGGCTAATTGCACAAACCAATATGACAAAATTCCCAATATCCACATTCTCAGTGATCTCAGCCTGGTATTCTTGTTGAGCAAACTTTGGACTGGAGAAATCAGAGAGAGAGATGGTGATCCTAGCAGTAGTTGTGCTACTTAACGACGGAGTACCTCCATCTGTGGCTCTGACAGTAAGAGTATAAAATCCCACAGTGGAAAGGTCCAGCTCTCTGGCTATTGAAATGATGCCAGATAATGAATCTATTCCAAATATGCCACCGGTGTTTCCTGTGAAAAGCAAAATGACAAATACCTGTCAGTTAATGATGAAAAAGGGCACGTCAGGTAAAGGATACATCAAAGATAAATCTGAAGACTCATGACAGGTTAAAAGAATGAGCTAATTTATCACACTCTCCACGGAACAGACAATCAGTTTTACTCAAAACAGCTGAACAATGGAAATGTTATCAAGGAGCACAATAAATTCAAGAGCTGAGAACACAGTGTTTACCTGCATCAATTGAGTAAACTATCTCGCCGTTTCTCCCTGAGTCTCTGTCTAGTGCGATCACCTGCAGAGCTGATGTTCCTGGAGGGGCCGACTCAAACACTGTACTATCATAAATAGTGTGAGTAAAAAAGGGAGGCTGGTCATTGGCGTCCTCCAAGCTCACAATAATCCGTGCCAGGTCTCTATAATAGGGAAATTCTTGATCTTTCACCTAAAAAAGAGGAGAGGAGACAGGGCAACAGACCTGAGGAGAAAAACTAAGATTTTGCATGGAAAAGATTTGTGAGGAAACAAGCAAAAAGAGAGAAAAAAAAAAAAAGACAGCAGACAGAAAGGAACAGTTAAAATTGTGAATTTTAAATTTAATTTAAGTACAAATATTATTTAATATATATTAATTATTATTCTAATATTAATTATTCTTAAACTTCTTAAATTTTTATTATCTTATTAAATGAGAAAAATGCAAATAGTGGATAATTTTCAGACCTTTCGGACTTACTGTTAAATATGTAAAACGGTCTGTTTCAGCTTTGAAATCACTAATCATATACACATTTAATAATGCAAATGTTCTTTCTCACCATGATAGTAAGAATGTGCTGAGTGCGAATCTCATAGTCCAGTCGATCTGCTGTGTACATGATACCAGTACCAGGATTGATCCTAAACATCCGCATGCTCGCCGGATCAACGCTGCCATGGATAGAATAGCTCAACTTTGCCCGTTCATCTCTGTCCCTGGCCCGGACATGCAAGACCTCAGTGTCAGGTGGCGTATCTTCAGACACCAAGACTTCATATGTACGCTCAGAAAAAATAGGGCTGTTGTCATTGCTGTCCAAAACCTTTATGTAAATCTGTAGATACAGCAGACAGTCTCATTTTTAGCTTTTCACAGAGACATTCAATCTCAGTTAAACAGATGCATGAGTAATCTACACTGTTGCAATAGGCACTTATGTCAAAACAGCTTAAATAAGAAACAGAAAACGCATATGCCAGACTGACAAAACAATGTAGGTTTCTGGGACACTGGAATACTCAGCAGCCCTTGGCATATCTGAAGACATTTTCAGTGAAGATTATATAGATATCTCTTTCACACAGCAATCTTGTATTGATAAAATTAGATAAAAGCTGGCACGCTGCTTAAAATCTTTCTCTCTTGGATATTTCAACCACCGCTGCCAGGAATATTCGTTTTGCAAAGTTTCTGGCTTGTAACATCTGTTAGGAAAAGTTTCCAAGAGGTTTGCATAACTAAAAATACACCTACTTGTGTTGTAGCAGTGTTTGTCCCATCTGTCACCTGCACCGTCATGTTGTATAGTGACTGTGTCTCTGCATCTAGAGGTCTAGCTATTACTATAGTCCCCATCCCTCTCTGAATATCAAATGGACCATCATAGTTACCTATTAGACCAAAAAAAAAAAAAAATCACAGTTAGCACGAACTGAAAAAATTAAAGGTGCTAAAAAATGTTTTGCATGCATTTATAAATCCAACGAAGAGGTAAAGGTTTAGCAGAAAAAGATCAAGGTAAACACTGTACCAATCCAACTGTCATGCAGTTGGCACGTCTGTGAGTTATACATTTATGATGTTTCACAGTGAAGTTTCACGGTTTTCGAAATATCAACTGCTTTATGTTGGGATCTTTCCCATCAGCCTCAGGTTTCTTATCTTCGATTCCCACAAACATCTGTGTCAACTTCAGGCCTCTTCACGGCAGATTCTCAAATCATTAATTCAGGTCCATTCTGACGGATAAGGGCAAACTTTCAGAGCATCTTTAGTATGCATTGCATGCATCTGTTCCAATTCCACTCAATTTCCACTGCACTTAAGTGAGATCAGAAGACCAAAAGTCTGGAAGGTATCTCAGCACTCAAAGTGTTTACAGGATTGAGCGCTTCACGTTTGCCCTGCAGCAAATGGAGTTTTTAAAGCGAGTACCTAAAAGTATCAGATAAACCAACCAACCCTTCACGCTTAGGAAAATAACTACAAAATACTGACAGTTAGCCTACCACTGTCAGATGAACAGTTTCCACCGCAGGAGCTCTGTGGGATATAAAACATCTCCCGGGATGTTCTTCCACCTTCTCAGAAACAGATACAGATGAAGAGAGAGAAAAAGAAAACAGAAAACTGACATTGAAATCACAAGCTCACGTTAAGCTAGACAAATTTAAAAACAACTCTTTTTTTTTTTAATGCTAATTCATTTGGAAATTTTCCAACTAAAATTTGCACAAGCAATTCCAACATTAGGGACAACATCTGCAAAGTACAGCGAGATCCAAAATACAGAGAAGATTTAATCAAAATGACCATCCATGCATCTTACACTGAGTAGAAAGTAACTGATAAATGATAAAACAAATGATAAATATGTAGTAGAGTTGTAAGTAACATGCAAACGGAGTAAATCATTGTCAGTATAGTTTGCCACCGATATCCACTTATTTAAATTACATTTACATTTACTCATTTATCCGCAGGGTTTTATCCAAAGCAACTGAGGAATGCTACAACACAAGTGATTCATCCAAAGCAGACACTAGCATCTGTAATATCAGGGACATTAAAGTTTGCAACCCGACTTAATTTATGACTGGAACTGCATTATTGATGCTCACCAATGATGTCGAACCATAAAGGTGTTTCTGTCTGCCAAACAGAGACCACTCCAACTGACTCATACACTTTGGCGTTTTCCACCACTGTGAAGTTGTAAAGGGCTGCGGTAAATCGCAAGGCTAGCGGCGAAGGCACGGGCTTACGAATCCATTCAACGTGCAAACGGGCAGTCGACCACTTCTGAGGGCTCCCATTGTCAATGGCTTTTATCTGAATAAAAAAATAAAAAAAAGGTAAATAGGCTGAAAACTTTCATCATAACTTCTTAATATTTGCTTATGTCATTGTAAGCTTTTAAGATATTTGTAAGGTTTTGGATAGTAAAGATGTTACTACATCCTTCTGAAGAAACTACTAATTATTAGGATAAGTATTCTAAATCGAAGATCACAGTAACCCACTAGTAGTGATTTAAATGTTACCAGATCTAACAAAATTAATTACTAACCAGGACTTTACAAAACCCTCAAAAGCTTACAATGACTTCAGTAATTACTAGTTATCATGATATTCACTTTAAAATACTAATCCATATAATTAGTAATTCCTTCAGTCATTACTAGTGGTTTAACATGACCTTCACTTTGGAATTAACTATACATTATGTATTATTCATATTAATTATGAACCTGCATACAGTAGTTCAACAATAGCTACTACTGCCACATTCACTAAGCACTGTTACTTACCAATTCATTAAATCAAGTTTCTTGTTAGTTAGTAGTAGCTACTAGAGAGCTAATATTGCGTTGCTCATATGTTCTTCTGTAGTTTTTTTTTAATAATAATGAATCATATACACTGAAATGGCCATCTGTCTGATACTTTACCGTGAGGATATCATAGCCACCAGCTGTGACCATCTTCCTGGAAGACACCATGGCTGTCTTGGCGTCGATTACGAATTTGGCATCATCATTTCCATCCACAATGCTGTAGGTGAGATCTGCATTGGACCCTTCATCTCGGTCGTAAGCGAAGACTCTGTAGACAGGATCACCGCGTTTGTTACGGTCCCGCTCCAGAAGGCTGATGCGGTACACAGACTCTTTGAATTCAGGCGTATTGTCATTCTCATCTTGAACATGCACTATCACCCAGACAGTGGACTGCCTGAAGATCCCTCCTCCATCCATAACTGTAACCTACATAAACACATTTAAACAAAAATCATAGTGAAAAATCCATAGCTTCTGAAGATAGAGCAAGCAGTACATTTCATTTTAGTGCAATATTAAACATTAAAAGGATTAAGATGAAGTTTTTTGCCATTTTTATTCAAACACATAGATTCCACAAAACATAAGAAGCAGCACAACAATTAATAATAATAATAAGCACAATAAAAGTTTGCATATTAAAATGATTTCTGATTCTGAAAGACCATGTGACACTGAAGAGTGTGCATGGTGAAAACTCAGCTTTGCCAAATGTAAAATATATAAAAAATTTAAATCATTATTTTCAATTGTAGTAATATTTCGCAATACTGTTTCGCTATATTTTTTTAATCAAATGAATGCAGCTTTGGTAAGCATGAGAGACATAAAATAACATTTTTAAACATTTTATTAGTCTATTAATTTGCAAAAGTACCTTTTCATTTTTAAATAATCGAAACAAAATACTTTGTTTCATATTGTTTCATAACGTATTGTAAATTTTACAGTGTATTTTACTTCTGTTCTTTAAATCTTATAACTCATCCCATGCCATTTGTACTGACAAATGACATTTCAATTTAAGTAATCAGCCAGATTTCTGGCAAGCAGACCTTACAAAAAAAAGGAGCAACTCAAGCCATATATAGGGGCTTGTTGGGCCAGTACGTGACCATTTAGCAACTACCCTAGAAACCACACAGCATTGAGTCAAAAATCATTCACACACCTTAGCAACTTCACAGCAACTCTACATATCTCTCTCCGTACTCCAAATGAATAAAAATGAATATACTGTAAACAAAACTGTCCCCACTCAACCTCAATTTAAAATAAATGGATAGAAAAATACATCAATACAATATGTTCTTTAAAAAACCACACAATGAGTCAACTGATCTCATTCTTCTTCATGAAGCACCACTGGAGATTCCCAGAACTTGATCAGACAGCGGTCACAAAATTGGGGCCAGAGGCATATTACACCACCGCAAAACTCAGAAGCAGCGGCTCATGAAAGCCTCTATGAACTAAATCTTTAATGTCCACCATCCACCATCGAGATTCTGATGCCTGGGTGGCTGTCAAAGCAGGCACCTTGAGGCACTAGATGTAAGATGTGAACTTTGAAACTTGAAGCCTGCTGCAGAGTGAATCATCATTTAGTGAACACAAAAATCAATGGCCCTCATTCCGCTCGGTCCATGTAGAGCAGGGATCACGAGGATCCACACCCATCCCATTGATCAGTGCTACTGTACTGCCCCCTTTGACTGATCAGTAATTTAAGAGCTGCTCACCAGACTGTATGAAAATTAGCACATCTGCACGTGTTTTGGAGTTAAATAAGGGTCCTTGGTCAGTATGCGTTGACCTGGTCCTCTCTATCACTCATAATGCAAATGTAGACAAGTCGTTTGCTGTCCTGCGCCTCATTATAAAACATTACAAATAAAAAAGCACATGGAAACATGGTTGCATTTACATGTGTAAATCCATTCCTCACTCAATACTACGGATTACCTTTATATTCATATTAATTCAGTAGGTTGCTGATATCATCTCTCTATTTTGTTGGACAGACAAATGTGTTCCTAAAACAGATCAATAAATAAGTCCGTGTGTATCCTGTATAATGATAATCAATAAAATTGTTGCGGCTGTTTTAGCCAAGCTGCTCATAGTTTTGTCACTTATGACTTTTACTGAAATTACATGACTTCATTTTATAATAAAATGCCCTTGAGAATACATCAATCCAGTGGTTTGCTTTTAAAGGTATAGTTCACCCAAAAATAAAAACTGTAATTGTACTTGCAGTCATGTTGTCATAGCGGCCTCTAGTGGAGCTTGAGGGCACTCACATCATTTCACCTCTCCTGGACTCACATTCTATATGGACTCAATCTCCCAGCATGCATTGCACACCCACACCTGTTCACATTCAGCAATCAAGCACCTGCTACTCATCACCACACCCACACACTCATTAACACTCAGCATAAAAGCCAGACCTTCACACCAGCTCACCGTGAGGTCTTCTATTCCCTCGTGTTACATTTCAGAGCATTATTCCGTGTTTTGACGCTTTGCCTTATTGATCATCCACACTGAAACGACTGAAAACGCTTAAGTTCCTGTACTGCACATGCGTGAAACGTAAGACGATTCGATCGGCTTCATTTTCATCTGCCGTTTATTTACTTACATTATGTCTTCTTAGAAGAAAAGCTATCTGCAAATGGTTCCACATGTTACACATGTCATTTCAAACCTGTATATTAACTGGTAGAAATGTGTCAGTTGGTAGAGATTTGGGAATAATCGCATCACGTTACACACTCATGTCTTATCGTTTGCACACGTTTTTAAGCATTGCTGTTTTTAAGCTGTTGAAATGCAATCAGCAGCGAAAGAGAACAGTAATTTAAGCAGAAGCAACCAGCTGAGAAAGAAAACACGCGTAACAGTATATTGGAGCCGAGAAGCTCTTAAAGTGACAGCAGTCTAATATTTCAGACAACAAAATCTCTCACTGCGCTTGACTAAATAATTTTTTCCACTGATATTTCTCCCATTCAAGTTCATGTTTAAATTTCAATATGACATCATCGTCTTAACATGTCATGTATGTCTTTAAGAGTCTTTTTTTAAGCTTTGAAAGCAAAATGCAAATATAATATATTAATCAGCTGTTAATAAACTGTTTTCATAATTGATAATAATAAGAAAAAATGCTTCTTATGCACCAAACCAACATATTAGAATGATTTCTGAAGGAAACTCTCAATATTAAGATTAAATATCCCATATTTATATTTTCTTTCTTAAACTACTCCTTTACAATCGTACAGGTAAAGAACTATTTAGTACCTCTAGGAAGTGCTCTGCTTGTTGCTCTCTGTCCAGTTTCCTTGACGTGGTGGTGATGAGTCCTGAAAAACATTTTTTTTAAAAATGATAAAACTGAATAAACCGCAAATTTCCTTGACAATCGTGCAATGAAAGAGCTGCAACAATCAGCATAAAAAGTCGCTCCACTCGACAATGATTAATAACATGTCAACAAGGGTGCATAAATTTACACAGTACTGTTTGTTTATTGCAGAAAAAAACAGCAGCTCACGACACAAGGGCCTTTGGCGTAAACCCACAGATGGTATGTGGTGAATGCATAGGGTTATTTTTCAAACCCCTGGTGGCTTTAAAAACACTTGAGTGCAGACACAACAGCAGAGATTGAGAACAGGAAGACATTCCTGAATATGAATGCTACCTTAAGGCACAAGACATCTGGATGCTGCAGTCTGAAGGTAAATAAACTTAAGCAGGTCTATGGCTTTGACAACAATTCCTGCTGTGGACATACTAACAAGCTGTAGAGAAGAGGGCTTGAGAATCTCAAAAAGATATAGAGAACAAAAAGATATTTACCCATTCTCATCTCGTTCAAAGCCCATATGACTTTGCCTCTTCTGCTGATCACGAAAAGTTTGAACAACTTATATTTGCAGACTATAGCACGCATCAGTGATATGGATGACTTTTTATCATGCTTTTATGGTTTTTCTGCTTCCTTTTTGAAAGTGAGAGTGCATTTCTCCTTCTGAGTTCCACAGAACAAACTGATAGTGGTTTAAAAATTATATATATATATATATATATATATATATATACACACACACACACATACACCATGTACAAACATTCAAGTTTCATCACTTTGTAGAACAATGTGACCATTTTTCAGTACAAGCTCCCATTATTTACCTAACATAAATCTATTGTACAAGCTTTCTGAGCCAGTGATTCTCTGTGAAGTATAACCATGGCAACAAAAAAACTCCGGATGGCACAGGTTGAATTGCACTGCTGGAATCCACAGTATTCCCTAACGTGTGTCATCCAGAGAGACTCAATTAGAGAAATTAAAGAAGCTATGAACTCACAGAGGCAATGAGGGACTGAAGCACAAAAAGGAAATTATAAGAGAAGGATTTTCACTTATAAGCCATTCGTTTAAGTATAAAGATATTGTCGGGAGGGAAAAGAAATCGTATAAGATATGACTCTATTAGAGGCAAGCGCTCTAAACTAATAATCAAACATGCACTCTCTATTTTCAGGGTGCAGTAATTGGTTGCTGGCTTAGTCACAGCACATTTGTTTTTATAAAAGAGCTCAGAATGCAATTTATCTGAACACTTAGGCTGAGTTCAACAGACAATCACAAAAAGAGAGCTAGATAAGTGGGGAGCAATTACAACGGCTTTTTTCCCAGCAGTGGCTGAAGCTAAAGTAGAATCTATGACTGCAGTTCAGGGTCAAACTATAAAATGTCCAATGTTTGATACTTTTGGGTTGATTCGAGCATAATTTAATTTCCTTCCACATATTGTTTTTCATATATTTCATCCTTGAATACTCAAAGGCTTTCATATAAAGTGAAACAGACGGTTACCTCTCTGCTCACTACATATCAATGCATGCACACACTCGCTCACATCTCATTATATACACTGAGTAAGATTTATTGAGCTTAAACCTCTGTATTCCAGTGTAAATATGTGGTGCCACATGCTGCCTTGGAGGGATTTGCCGATAGTAGAATGAAAAGCTTTCCTGCTGGCAACCAAACCTTGTTTAATTAATTCACTGACTACAGCTGCATACATAAGCTCCCATGACTCACTTCTCAAATGACAAGGAAAGCAGCACCTCGGTGTAATCAGCAGTGCAGCATGCACCCAGCATGCCATGGGATCAGAGCTCTGCATGTGTGTTAACACTTCACACTAGAATGTCCTGACACTGAGCAGATTACAGCCTGTGCTGCTCAGTTTGTTTAGTAATACTTGTGAAAGCGTTCGAGAAGGCGGTAGATGGGAGATTGGATCGAGGGGCAGTGCAATGAAATTTAAAAATCTTTTTGATCAAAGATTATTTGCTCATATTCAAAGGGATATCAATTATTTATTATTTAGTTCCCATAGGTCTGCTTATTTTATGTAGGTTGTAAATGTAAATGATATTAAAGTATGCAGTATAATCTCATATATTACAAATGTTTTACTTAAAAATTAAAAATGCAAATGACAAATTTGTGCCATTAATCTCATAATACTAATACGTATAATCTCACGTGTAATACTAAATTCTTATTTTTATATTAAAAATGTAAACGCATGCATCCTTATTTCATCCTAAGTATAATTAAACTTTATTTGGAGTACTAAATTAAGCCTAAAATGTGTTTTAATGTCACTACTGATGAGGACTGTATGATATTTGAGTAATATCAGTCTTTAAATGCAAGATATTTTACTTGCAATAGTTCTACTTTAACACAATCAAGTTTACTTCAGTTAGAATCAGCACTACTTACGCAAAATTAAAGCGCATTAACTACAAAATTAGTTGATTCAATTTAGGTATACCAATTTGTATGATAACACTATTTTTTTATTAAGTATATGCATATGTAAATTTATTAGTAGTATAGTTAGCATGAAATAAAAGTATTTCAAATACTTTTTAGATTTTTATTTTATTAGAAATTATTATTTTTAAATTATTATTATAATCTTAAATACACACTCAGAAATAAATGGTACAAAGCTGTCACTGGGGTGGTACCTTTTCAAAAGGTACATGTTTGTACCTAAAAGGTCAATTTTTGTACCTCAAAAGTATATATTAGTACTTAATGTGTACATATTAGGTACATATAAGGTACCATCCCTGTGACAGCTTTTGTACCTTTTTTCTGAGAGTGTATGTTACTACATTTGTTTTTTTTTTTTATATTAAAAAATTAATAATTAACAAGTCTATAATTAAATGTTTTGCATTTCATCTCTGAATTACCGTCATAATTTAAATTCTTAGAATTTCCAGCAAATATTGATATGTGGCACTAAATGTGATTTGCCTAATTTAGCCATAATTAACTGAAAAAAATACCAATTTACAGCCTTGGTAATATAATGAAAAGATTTTATGAGTATTTCTGTTTCTTCATAGAGCCAAAAAAAAAGTTTTTTTTTATTACCTGTGTTGGAATCAATAGAAAAGAAATTCTGAGGATTCCCAGCTGTGATACGATACATGAGACGGCTATCTGACGCGGTAACGTCCGGGTCCTGGGCTTGGATACGGACCACAGACACGTCTTTGGGAGAGTTCTCCATGACGTACGGGTGATAGACGGGTTCAGAGGTCAAAGGTGCATTATCATTCACATCCTCCACCTGGATAAACACCTCAATAGAAGCAGAGAGCGGCACCACGCCACGGTCTGTTGCATATACCGTTAGCCAGTATGAATCCTGAGTCTCGCAGTCCAGGCTGCCAGTGGTGTAGATCATTCCTGTAAGAACAGAGAAAAAACATATTTAATATCGATCACTTGTTTGATGAATTTAACAAGAAGTACTTCACACACTTTGTCATTTTTTTATGACACATCAACCGCTATCAGCACTCTGGCCTAAGTGAGATGGGAACATTCACTTATTTTTCAAGCTATCCATAACTTGGTTTGTGATTCAACTACACATCAAAAGCGTCCAACCCTACCATGAGTCAAACTTTGGTGTCAAACTTTATTAAACTGTAATGTGCCTAACATTTTGAGGAGATTACAGTCAGGCTGAAAGATTAATGTTTTAGACACACACTCCCAGAAACCAGAGTCAGTTCAGCAGAGTGTTTCAAAACCAGAGCTGGTGTGGTCTGCTTAAAAGTGTAATTTCTCTTCAGATTTTCTCCGGGGAAATTTACTCAACTGTCAACGATACCTGAGACCAACCTAAAGCAATTCAATGAAAATGTTTTTTTTTTTTTTTGGCAGAGGTTCATTCTATTACTACAGTCTATTGCCCACAACTCAATTGTGAAACGATTAGATGCATATAGCAGCGTCTAAATGGTTCAGCAAGGCAATGAGCTACATAGAAATCATTATTATATAAGGGGCTAGTTGTCACAAAAAGATTTTCTATAATACTTTCTACATATAGTATTTCCTAAAGATTTGCTTATTTAGTGTAGATTGAAAATATAAATTACATTTATGCATTGTTATATATAGGGTTGTCAGTTGAATATGTTAATTTAGTGATCAATTCTAAATGTGATCAGTTGTCCAGATGTTTAGTTAAGTCTATATTAATGCCTCTGTTTAATATAGAAGCCTGTTTCCGTCACTGAATCAAAAGTTTAAAAATATTATTGCAACTTTTATCTCACAATTCTGCCCCTTTTTTTTCTTCAAAATTGTGAGATATAAAGTCAGAATTGTGCGATATAAACTCACAATAACGAGTTATAAAGTCCAATTTTAAGCTGAAAAAGACTGATGTTCTCAGAATTGTGACTTTGTAACTCGCCATTCCGACTATATATTTTCACAATGAGAAAATAAAATAAAAATCTTCACTTTTTTTATTATTCAGTGGCAGAAACAGGCTTTCAGTGTGACAACTAGCCCCGGTCTCCTCTATATAACATTGTGTCAAACAGTCTGTTTACACTTTAGGTGTAATACAGTTACACTTTGCAGAGGACATGTTTGCTGAGCTGACAGATTTTTAACTGGTGGTGTCCAATCCGAACTGACATCTTGGACATACCACTAACTTTAGATGGGCTGGGAATCCCACCGCAGGGTACAACAGCTCCACTCAAAGACTGTATGACCTTCAGGTCTTCAGCACAGCACATCTAATCATTCCTGACCAAAGTGCTAGCTCTGCCATTCTGTGATTAGGAGCACTTCGACATTGCATCACGGGCGCATGTAAATACGATCACTGATAGGAAGGGGCGTCGCTGACAGAATGACCCATTTCGTGGCTGTGCAATGAGTCGATCGGTCAACCATGGCACAGAACAAAACCACCCGGCCGTGAAGTGATTCAGCCGAGGGGATTCCGACCCCTCACAGCCAGCAAAAGCTGGGAAAAAAAAGTGGAGTACTCACACAGCATGCTGGTCCCTGATTCTTACAAAAACCTTAAAAGCATTGAGAAGTAGGACACCCGAGGGGACAAAGACACAAAGGATATGGGTGAAAACTAAACAGGGACATCTGAAGCTGACTGAATGGTTGCTCAGTGAGCTAACACAGTGTGACAGGTCAGTTTGCCTGAAGGAAATCTGCTATATTCACAATATACACCTTCAAAGAAAAACAAAACAGTTCCCCTCATTTTACTTTTTAATCAACCTGTTAAACAGAGAGCGAGACCACAAAACATACAGATGAAGCAGACAAACATTGTCTCAGAGGTATTCTGGTCTCATTCACAAATAACTTAATGTATAATAATGTGAGTACATTCTAGGAGTGTAATGGTACACATATTGATACCGAAAAACATTGATATACGGGTCATATGAGTACTGAACAGAATTGTTTTAACCAATGTATGAGTGAAGCTTCCTTAGAAACTTCCTAGATACTTGATAAGTAACAAAGTCTCACCTTTCAAATTCTGTATCTATTCTGTATTCTATTTTTTTAGGTAGTACAGACAATTAGTGTTTTGGCATACTTTGATGTGGCATGACAGAACGCTGTATAAACACCTCAGCAAAACGCAATCTTTTTAATGTGAAATAAACATTAATGAGCAACTTATGCCTTATCTAATCGCTCAATCAGTGTTTCAACCACACAAACACATAAAAAAAACAGCTTGTAAACAAAATGTCACGTAGCATTTTATTTACCTCACATACGTCATCAGTGTCCACAGCTCTTTCATTCGCTAGAGAAGTGCTTTTCACAAAATATTAGACTCTACTATATTATTTATCTATCTATCTATCTATATATATATATATATATATATATATAATAACTATACAAATATATATATATATATATATATATTGTATAAAAAAATAATCATGTTTTCCCTCTGCTGTATCACGCGGAAATGGTTTCAGTAGAAACCATACTGAACAGTGATGACAAAACTGACGTACTGTTAGGCTTGTGTACCAGTACGCCCTTAGTATGTTCTCATGCAAAATTTTTAGATGGATTCACATGTTGCATTCTAATTTTGAATCTGGATTATAATGAGGGAGCGCCTGCCCGCAGCTAGTAATTTGCATAAAATATACCCAAACTATGACCTATGACCCAGACTATGCCAGTGTGTCTTAAAAACTCACTAGGGGTATTACTAATGTATTTTAAATCATAAAATAGAATGTGAAAATACCTTGAGCTTTAGCAACCACCGACCTTATTTCTGGCATTTAAGCATAAACCTATTGAGAAAAATCCCTGCAGGACTTCAGGACAAAGGAATTGGATGTGCTAAAATGCTAATTCATTCCTAGGTTTTGGCCTACAAAAATGTCTCCCCTGCAGCACTCCATTATCAAACCATTTCAAAACACAACAAATGGTTTTTATTGTGTTCACATGATCTTATTGCAGACCACTCATTTGCTAGCTCCTCAATACAATCTAATTTTTACATACTATGGAAAAAAAAGACAGTTGTTCTCAGAATTGTTACTTTATAACTCGCAATTCCACCTATATATAGTCAGAATTGTGAGATTAATAAAAATATTTATAAAAATAATGCAACTCTAATTCAATTCTAAGCCGTTACTGAAGGTCTAAATATGTAGGCTTCATGTAAAATGAATAAAATGAAATGAAATTAACCTCTTTTTCTGTCTTCAATCGCTCCAGTCTTCCAATGACCAAGCAAAACCCAGCAGAAGAAATGATTAAACCTTTAATTTAGGTCATAAATAACATTAAGACATAAAGACTTTCAGATAGGCACTAAATAAGATTGGTCCATTTGAAGAGGTTATCAAGCTGAAAGGTTTCTTTATGATCAGTTCTCATAAGATTAGCAAAAGTCAACACGTATCAACCTGGCATTTAAATGATAAGTATTTTGAGCTAAATATAGAAGCCTTTCAGGCCCAAACAGAAAATGAGGGTTAAATGAAAAGTGTACCAATTAATCTAGATAGTTCCAGTTAAAGTGAATTTGATGGATGGAGAGAAGGTTCACTAATGAGCCATTTCTTCTGCTTTTAAACATGCTGGATTTTTTTATACTGCAATAGGAGTAAATTGGGGTGCAATTCAGTCTGAAATGCAGCCAGAAGTACTCTTATTATGTTCACGTCAGGGAAAATAGAAAACATAGCATGTCCTAGCATAGTTTTTCACAAGTAAACATCCTTTGAAATTCAGAAAGATGTAAAAAAATGTATGAAGTTTGCTTTTTAAATCCATAAATGAGATAATTATTTAAACAAAGGTCAGAAACAAAACATTAGTTGACGTCATCATATCACATTAGACCTTTTCATCATATTAAAGAAACCCTTTGAACCAAACCGCTGTAAATTTCTAGGTCATGCAAGCAATTAATGATCATATTGAGAGCGCTCAACATACATTCATATACTACATTCAGTCGTGTCAGAAATATGACAGATGGCATAAAAAAAGTGACACAAGGTTTCAATGCTGTCTGGAACAGGACTCTACAGACTCAGACATGTTTTCCACAGTTTTGATTCAAAGATCCTAGCTTTGAAGCTGAGGTTGTTTTGATGGAATCCCATAGGTTCTGATGCTGAGGCTCAAAAATTCTACAAAACACGAAGCCTGTCCCAGCTCAAATTAAAGAGACACAGATTTACACTAAGTGCCTGATTTGGTAAAGCATTTGAACACGAGAAACTAATTTGCTGTCGTGAAAGGGACTAGAGAAATGCAAATGATTTGACACGCTGCAATTGGCTTTCAGCTGATTGTGAATCTCAAACCACTGATCGTGTCATTGAAAGCAGCACTAAATCCATCTGCGTCTTTAGCTTTACAAGCCATTGCTTTTAGCATTTATCATTATTCCCGACAGTCATCCACAGGTGTGTATTATAAACATCAAGGACTGCTTATGAAGCTAGAAGGCAGAAAATCGGTGCGGTGTCCTTCAACTGCAACAGACTTAAAAGGATGATTATGTGTTTTGTGGTTAGCAATATCACAAAGAGGTCCCAATTATCCTCTAAGAACTTGCAAATTAGAGAAAATAACCATTTCAAATGCAAGTCACATTGACACGCGCACCATTAAGTTTAATAGCAGATGTTTTGCTGCAAGTGAAACGGTTGCCATAATGCTACTTCATAATATTCATTACATTTGGTGTCACCATTTTAATTTCAAATTCCTTGAGAAAAATCGTAGTTCATATTTTAAGATGTAAACAATCAAATATTCATAGTTTGTCCTGAATTCAGAACATAATCAAGCAGAACTAAGCCATCAACTCATCCTTCATGTCTACAAACAAGATCAAGGGCAGTTCCTTTTATGCCAGGCATCTTGAATTATCTGGAGTTCACACACATTGCGCCTAAACATGCTGAAAAGGCATTTTTCTCTTTCAGCATAAATCATTTCCCCGTCTCTTTCATTCTACTCCAAATCTGCATCTTTGTTACGGTCTGAGAGAAGTTTCCTCTGTATGCCATGCAGGCATCAATAGGAAAACCCTTGATATCTCTCCTGAATTACAATCAAAGTTCAAGAAGTCTAAGAGGAAGTGGGCTTGTGGTAAAGATCCTCGACTCCCTTATGTTCCAAAAATGTTATCTTTCAAAAAGAAAAACAGAATACATCAGTCTTGTGCAGTGTGTGGGGATGTGTAGCACAAGCAGCCCTTTGCATAGGTGTCTGAGAGATTTTGACATAAAGGACTTAACCTGACTCTGGAGAAAAAGAGGCCAAATCTCAGAGGCAAATTAGAGCTGAACTTGTTTCTCGACAGGCGTCTGAGTGAGAGTGCACTCTGATTTATTTCCCAAAGTGTGGGCAGGAATACCAATGCCTGCTCAAAGCAGCAGAGCGCTCTGCCGATAAGGCCTTCATAAATCCCACCAGCCTTTTTAGTTCGCTCTTGCATCTGAGCAATGAGACCTCGTATATATAGAAATCACTTTACATACACACATCTTCAACCCAACAAGTCTCAACTGGTAGCCGAGATCAAGTGGCTTTGATTTTCACTTGTTTGGATGTCGTTTGCATGAACGGCCCACTTTCAATCATCTCAAAAGTCCAGTGACAACGACAAGGACTCATAACACACCAGGCAACATGGCAGCTAAATGATCTCGGTAGCCGGATATGTAGTGGGCGTGCTGAGCCAATGCCACTGTCCTTACTTGTCCCAGAGGTTTTACTTTAAAGATGAAAGGCAACTCTTGTTCTCATGTATCCGCTTCCCCTACAACTTGTCTTTTGCTGCTGGTAGGGCATTCAATTCTCTGTAGAAAATCCATGCTCATTTGAGGTTCTGGCACAAGCGTGCACCACTTGCTTACTTTAAACAGGGGCCTGATTAACAGGCTCAGCCTAATTAGCTGACATGTGAGCAGAGGACCACAGTAACATCCTACTGCCCGTTGTAGTTCTCTAATCAATCGTCATTAGTTGTAATTAATAGTGAAGTTGGCACCACATAACAAGTCGTAACTAAGCAACAAAGCATTTTTTTCTTCTTCAGTGTTGCAAATATCAGATCTCACAGCAAATGCCAGATCTCACAGATTTGGAAAATCACAGACTGTGAAAATCACAGAAGAACACTGTTTCAAACCACACAGAGGTCAAGTCCTACCTTTCTAGGTCAGTGGTCTTCTCCAGTGGCGGCAATTTCAGAGGCAATTGTAGACTCAGAGCACAAATTCATTGCCAAGAGAAATAACGTCACTGTGACCTTTTAATACCATTCAGTCAGTACACTGCAGTAAAAATGTTAGGGCATAAATTCACAAGCATTTTCACAGGTTTTGTTTTATTGTGAAAGCGTCGACTCAGGACTGGTTAGTCTTCAAAAAAGAAAGAATAGCAGACAGCTCAAACAAAAAGGCATATAAAGAAACAAACTATAGATACCTGTTTCTTCATCAATGGAGAACCTTCCAAGACCACTTCTAGCTTTAAAAGAGTATCTGAGCACTCCATCTCTGCCCTTGTCATCATCTTGAGCGGTCACCTGAAGGACACTTGTTCCATGGCGAGAGTTTTCCTTCACGGTGCCCCTCACTGCAAATTCTGAGAAATACGGCTCGTTGAGGTTCTCATTGACGTCAATGACTTCCACTTCAAGATAAGACTCAGAGCGAAGTTTGACTGGAAAACCCAAGTCCTCTGCTACTACTGAGAGATTGTAAAATTGCTGCTTCTCATAGTCCAGGTCTTTGGCCACCTTAATGGCACCACTTTCGGGATGGATCTTAAATGTTCCATTGAAATCATTGGGCAGAGAGTATCTCACCCATCCTCCAGATCCAATGTCAGGATCTTGCGTTTGCAGCCAAGCTATAACTGCACCTACAGGAAGGTCCTCCAAAACACGACAACTGTAGCTCCTGGGAATAAACATAGGGGCACAGTCATTTACATCCTCGAGGTAAACTCTCAGTGTTGTCTCTGAGAACATTTGATTCCCTCTTTCTGCCTTATCCTTGGCCTGAATTTTGAGGGCGAAATCCGAGACAGATTCCCTGTCCAACTGACTAGACACATAAACAGAGCCGGTCTGGCTGTTAATGGCAAATAAAGGGGTGTTTGTTAACAAGGTGTATGAGATTTCACCGTTCTGACCGAGATCTTCATCTGAGGCTGTTACCTGGATCACTTCCTTGCCAATAGCTGCATTCTCTGGTATAATGGCAGTATAGCTCTCGAGGGAGAATTTTGGGCTGTTATCATTCACATCATCAATGTTAACTGTAAGCAATCTCCAGCTAGATCTCTGTGGAACACCCAAGTCATAGATAGTTATGTTGAGAAGGTACCGATCTGTTCGTTCACGGTCCAGTGGCTGATAGATGTATATTAGGCCACTTTCCATGCCAATATTGAAGCAGCTGTCAATGTTCCCATCTGATATGGCATGCAGAACGCGACCATTGAAGCCTGTGTCACCATCATTTGTGTTCACTTGAAGGACACTGGCTCCCACAGGCATGTCCTCACGAACTACAATGTCGGACGGAAAGGATTCAAACTGAGGTGTCTGTCTGTTAACAGAAAATAGATCTGTGTAGCCTTCCTCCACTTTGGATTTGCTAATAGCAGTGGCTCTTTTCAGAAGTTTCTCTGCTAACTTCTGTGCGACTTTTGTGTCTCGACAATTGAAACTTCTTGCTGGCATTCTGCCTCTGACCACTGATATATTTACAAAGGTGGGTGCGGAGAGCAACTCGCCATCTGACGCAGCTATTTTCAAGCTAAACTGTTCATTCTTTTCACTCATTGAAGATAGGGGTCTTTTTAACGACAAAACCCCTGAGTCCGGGTTAAGAGTAAAGACATCTTGCTCATTTCCAGACAGAATCTTATATTTAACCAACCCAAGCTCGTCGATATCAATGGCAGACATTATGATGATTGTCTGACCCACAGGAAAATCACGTCCTATCGTACCTTTGCATGACACACGCTCAAAAAGAGGTTGGTTGTCATTAATGTTCAACACTTGTACGGTGACGTTGACTTCACTTTCTCGTCTGCAAGGCGATCCCCAATCTGAGGCTCGGACGGCGAACGTGTATGTCTCCAAAGATGATTCAAAATCCAGTTCTTTGGATGTCATTAGTTCTCCTGTATTTTGCTTAATGATAAAAGGAAGGGGCTGAAGGCTGGCTATGCTGTATGTTATGCACCCATTGTCACCTTTATCGTCATCCACTGCTGATATAGTGAGAATGACAGTGCCAATGGGGACAACCTCATTGATAGAGACTTCATAAGATGTGCTTGTAAACACTGGATAGTTGTCATTAGCATCCTCAACCGTGATTTGCACCTTTGCTGTAATGCCACTTATGGTCTCCATCACCTCTAAATTGAAGAGCTCCTGTTTTAATGTGGTAAACCGTTGTGCTGTTGAGATGACACCAGTGAGTGGATTAATGATAAAATAAATTGAATCTGAGGTCAGGCTTAGAGCATAGCTGACGACTGGTGTTCTTGGAGATATCCTCACAGTCTCTATTATGGTCCCTGGTGGTGCAATCTCAATAATTGAGGTTTTGTAAATCTTCTTTTCGAAACTCATCTGCACAGACTGTGGTTTTTTCACTAAGAGCTGAACAGACTGAGTGTTGGAGACTCTTGGTGGTGTTCCTCGGTCTTTGGCTTGAAAAGTGAGATTGCAACCATAAGGAAACTTATCCCAGTTGACTGGTTCAGACGTCTTCAGCTTGTATTCATTTCCAAGTGGAGCTCTGTCAAAGACAAACTGCTCCTGTGGGTCACCTGCAATGATAGCAACCCATTCAATTTCTCCATTGGGTCCCTCGTCCAAATCTTCTACAGTAACAGTGGCGTAAACTGGCTCTTTGTCTGATATTGAAGGGTAGCGTGCGACTGCAGTCAGCACTGGAGCGAACTCATTGACACGCACAACACTGATCACTAGTTTGGCTGCACTGCTAATACCACTATTCCCATAAACCTTCATTCCACGATCCACTGCTAAAACCTCAAGGTCAAATCTGCTGTTCTTATCTGCATTTAGCTTGGCTGTGAGCGATACCACCCCACTGGTTGGGTGGACAGCAAACTCCTCCACGTCTTCTTTGAAGAAATAGTAAAACTCACCATTGGAGCCAATGTCTGCATCAGTGGCGGTCACCTGAGCCACATTTGCACCCAGAAGAGAACTCTCTGAAATATCAATGGCATAGGAAGTGGGCGAGAACAAAGGTCGAAGGTCATTCATGTCCATAATTTGCACATTAACTGTGACGCAAGCCTCCAGTCCACCTGTGCTGGTAGCCCTCACCATTAACGTATAATTATTTTGCACTTCACGGTTCAGGATGGCAGCGCTCCCACCATTAGTCCGTATGCGTAGAAAGCAAAAATCCCCCAACACATATTCCTCAGCCTGAAACAGCCCCTCATCGTCTCCAGATTCAATGGAATATTTGATGTCTAAAGGATCAAATTTAAATAAAGGAATCCCCATTTTAACCTCAGTCCTAATGTATGTCCGAGCTGCAGAGTTCTCATAAATGGTGGCATTGTAGAGGAAGGCAGTAAATTGAAAGGAGGAGGACCCTGGCTCCTGCAGTTGCCCCAAACAAGGAAGCAGGTGGAGGAGCAATAAGGAGAAACTAGTGAGACAGATCCTCATACTCCCTCCAGGGCAGCTGTTTATAGCCATGCCATCATCCAGTTATCCTGCGAAAGAGAGATATATATGCAGTAAACTATTTCAATCTAAAGCATTCATCTTACAAAGACATATCCTATTGCTCACATAAATGTGAAGGCAGTTATTTATTAAGAAGCCCTTGGTTTGGATTAAATTGTCAAAATATAAATAAATACCTGACCCTGTTTTCAAAGGACTTAGTAAAACCCTCTCACAAAACACTGACAAGCGAGTTGGATGGTAATCTCGCTGCAAGATTGATAACAACAACGAAGAGCACAAATGAGGGTTAATATAGCCATATGTGACAAAGAGGTAAAACAAATAATATTTAAATGTTCTTGAAAGTAAAGTGCAACAAGAGAAAATGTGAATAAATTACACGTAACCTACAGTTTCGCAAATAATTTTTGTACTGCATTTGAAGTAAATAACTTTGATCATGTAAAACAAAACCGATCATCTTTAATAAACGCATGAGTCTCTATTAAAATGCGATGGTAATCAAAGGAAACTTTCAACGCTGTGGACTAGTGAAAGATTTTTGTTACTGAGACCGAGCACTCACTTGTTCTTCGATAATTAGTGCATCAAAATAGGTGAATGTGATCTTACCTCTGGCTTAGGGAGAAAGAAATCTCTGCTCTGCAGACATTCAAGAGCCCGTTTTGTGAAACTACATCCTTCACTTCTTTGCCATACAGGACTCAGTGCCACTCACAGTTGACTGTAATCAGCGGAGCGCGCACCTCCTAAAGCGCGCTCACGAGTGCACGTTATCCCGTGAATGCGCAAACGAAACCGGTGTTGTTGCTGCTGTCCCATAGCAACATAATTATCCAAACCTTATGTCACAAAAACATTAGACAATTAGAGTAATGTGTTTAAGCTAAACAGAGCGCGCAAACAATGCTGGTGTTCTTTAGTATAACGTACAAAACGCATAGGATTATGGCAACATAAAAATAACCACGATAATTAGACTTTTTTCTTAAGCGAAAAAAACCCTAATTGTATGTGACGCCGGGAAATAGAACTGAACAGGGTTCGTTTTCATGCACTGCCTTGTCTGTGTTTTTAATTCACAACTCCGTTAGGTGGTGCATCCCATCTCTCACTCCGTGATCCCATCATTCTAACTAATTCCGAGACATTCCGAAAATAGACGATTAGAGCCGAAGTGCCGCACGATGACTTACGGAAATCGACGAAAAATTCCGGAAGGGACCTCGCGACGGGAAGCAGCAGCAGCAAGCTAGTCAAGGCTTCGGATCATTCCCTCTTGACCACGTTGTACAATATATGTTTTAATTTCTGTTGTACATTATGTCTGTACTGTGTTATAATAAGGGATGTGGACAACGGTTTGATCCTGACAAGAATTCAGACGGTAAGACTTAACAAACAAACGATAGCCGGGTTGCTACAGTAGATAGCCGGATAAATGCAGAAAGAAACCTTTTTGTCTTTAGTAACATTTATTGATATATGTGTAATATTACCGACACAAGACCGCCTCTCAAGAGTCCCAATCATTTTCTTTAAAAGTAATTTGCTATGTTAATTTAGGGAGGCATATACAGTGTTTGTCATTTAACGTTTGAATGATGCATCAACGATAGCTTCGATTTATTATTATTAAGTTTACATGTGGTAGTTGTTGGAGTAGAAAACTTGATCTACACTGATATTTGACTGTATTCTTCTGACTTCACATTTCACGCTATCATTCTCTTCTTTTCCATAGACGCATGCACATACCATCCCGGAGTGCCAGTGTTTCATGATGCATTGAAGGTATGGACATGTACGAACACCAGTTTACTTATTAATGTGAAATGTAACAGTTCTTATGATATGTTTGTTAGAGTTTAACCCATAAAATTATTTCTGTCATTCCCAGGGTTGGTCTTGCTGCAAGAGACGAACAACTGACTTTTCGGATTTCCTCAGTATTGCTGTGAGTGTTCATCTTTAGTAAGACTGAATGAGCATTTTCATGGATAGAGTTGTGGCTGGGGTCTTAAAACTGACAAACTTTTATGAATCCTTTAGGGTTGCACGAAAGGCCCTCATAATCAGGAGAAGCCCTCTGAGCCTATTAAACCAGAAGTGAAGTCCTCTGTGGACAAGAGTGTGAATGACGTAAAGCCAAAGATAAATGAATGCACCACCCAAGCACCAAAACCTATAGAGTCTATTAAGCGACCAAGGTAAAAGCACACCATTTGAAGATGAAAGGGTCTTTCCCATTTGTATTTTCTGGCTCATTAGTTCAGAAGATGAAGTAATGCAGCATTATGTCTACTATAGAGAACAAGTTCTTCTCATTAACAGTTCACTCAGCCAAAACCCACATTGATGTTACATCCTCTTAAGGATAAATGACTAAAAACAGATGTTTTGAATTGTCTTTGCAGTCCAGATGAGCCTTTCTCCATTCTACAACTGAAGATCTCACCTTCGCTCAAACAGGCTTTAGAAAAGCTTAAATTAACTGAAGAAAATGCACAGGAGATAAAAGGCAAGTAGCCAGACTATCTTTTTTCCCCACCTTTCTATATTTGTCTTTTATTCTGATGCATTTTATTCTCTTTCTTGTATTATAGAGGAGGATAGTGATGAAATTAAGATAGGGACGTCCTGTAAGAATGGAGGCTGCAGCAAGGTACTGTTCACTCTGCCTGCTTCTCCGATTAGAATCCATGGCACGTTGATTTTCTTTAGTCCATTATAAACAATGGATTCTCATTGTTGTTTTTCAGACCTTCAACGGACCAGACAGTGAAGAAGAGACATGTTTGTATCATTCTGGTGTACCTATCTTCCATGAAGGGTAAATTAGCAACAGATAAAAACTACTATTAAAAAAGTACTAGAAAAGTGTAAATGAAGAAATCTCTGATATATCCGCGGACTCTGCAATTAAGTCCTCTTTTTATCCTTTCTCATAAAAGGATGAAATATTGGAGCTGCTGTAAGAGGAAAACCTCAGACTTCAACACGTTTCTGTCTCAGGAGGGCTGTACTCGAGGAAAGCATCAGTGGAAGAAAAAAGATACCGTAAGTGTCTACCTTGAGAATTAAAAGTCAAAGCACTATATTACTTAAATTGGATTTTTTTTTCTGGCCTTTGCAGGCCCATATCCAAGTTCTGAATTTGTTGAAGGCCATAATGTTGAATACATGCGTATTTTTCTATGTGAACACAGGGAAAGAAAGTTGTGCCATGCAGGTTTGATTGGCACCAAACAGGAAGTCAGGTCATCATTTCCATTTATGCCAAAAATTCAGTACCCGAGCTGAGCTTGGTGGAGGGGAACAGCACTGTGGTAAGGCACCAAGGTCATTTCTGTTCGATTTTATGCTGACGTTACATAGAAAGTCTCATAGGTGTATATATATATATATATTTTTTTTTTTACTAATTCCTGTGCTCAATATTTTACTGTATAATTTTACATTTATTTCAAAGATTCTGCACAGAGCTAATTTACAATGTATTTTATTCTCGCAGCTCAAAATCCACATTCTATTTGAAGGAGAGAAAGAATTTGAACAGCAGATCAGTTTGTGGGGAGTAAGTATAGGCTTTTAAAGTGCTTAAGCTTTAAAAAGCTGTGAATCATAATTCTACTTACTGCTTTAAAAGAAACTTCAGCACCGCAATACAAATAATGCATCAAATTATTTAATAAGACTTTTTGCATTTGCTTTTCCTTTAGGTAATTGATGCAAGTAAAAGTTCGGTAAACATGATGGCTACCAAAATTGAGATTGTGTTGAAGAAGGCAGAACCAATGTCATGGGCCCGGCTAGATCTTCCACCTGTAGCTCCACCAAAGGAAAAAGAAAAGAAGAAAGATGATGACAGTGAGGATGAATGTGATTAAGTTATTGTAACTACTATTCTCTGAATAGGAGTAAGAATCATTTTCTTTGGTTGTAAGGTTTGATATATAAATGAAGCATGAATGTGTTATGCATTTTGAAAGCTCTTAATGTTTGTGCAAGGTCAAATTATAGATCGATTGTACAGGGCACGTTTAGAGGGTTTTTTCAAAGAAAGCCCTCATAGAAACAAGTTACACTGTTAATACAATATTTTGATTCAGACCAAAGTGTGTGCAGTCCTGGTGAATGGAGCATTTAAAAAAATTTGTTTTTTGCCAATGCAAAATAGCCATTGAAGCTGCGTTATATTTGCAGAGCAAGTGTTCAAAGATAAAGGTTAGAGTGCACAATTTCTTATGAAACCTCATTCGAAAGGCATTTGTAACAGACCAAGAGATGTGATCTATAAAAGAAAAATTTTAGCAAACATTAAAAGGTTAGTTCCCCCAAAACTGACAAATCGGTTAATTGTAAGCCAAGCAAGGGCTGTACTTCAAATGAGGATGAGAAACTATTTGGTTACCCATGGTCTTCAGATCAGAGTAATGTTTGTAACAACCAAAAGATTCTAGGAGTTTGCACTCATACATTTATAGCAGTCTTTACACCATAATGGCACAAAACCAGTGTTACTCATATACAGTCTCTCTCCCCCCCCAAAAAAAATTCTTGGCTCTGGAGTTTACGAGTCCCAAACTACTCTACCTTGCCAGCATGGCCATATTAAACTTGTAAAGTTAATGGTCTTGCCCGGAAATCTGAACACACACAAAAAAAAAAAGTCCAGGACATACTGCAAAAATATTTATTCAGTTGAAACTTTTTAAAAGTAATCAGAAGTCAAATCTCTTTTGGACATCTGATGCTCCAAAGACGAAGTTTGAGTCTGTGGCTTCAGTTGTCAGACACTGATCGTCGCCATCCTGAGTATGCAAAGAAGTCAAGGTCATGGGAATATGCAGATGGGGGAGAGAAGCAGAGCAATCTTTTCAGTTTTATAAGATCATTTGCACAAAAAGTATTAAAACTCTATTCAACAAGAAGCCTTATATCCTAACAAAGTCTCTTGAGATACCCACCTCACTGAAATACTTCTCAATAAGAGCTTGAGCTGCCCGATAAACAGCATTGTTCTCATGGTTTTGGAGGAACTCAATTCGATCCAGCCCTCCCACTTCCTCCACCAACAAACAAAGCTTATCCACCTCCCCAAGTTTCTCAGCAGCCTGCAGAAGGCACACTTAATATTTTAGCATATCCCCTCACAACATCAAGCACTGGGAGTTGCAGTGGGGTTTTACATTCTCTTTGAAGAGAAAAAAAAAATATAAAGAACCCCCCACACACGCGCGCAAGACTCACCAAGAAAATGTTGTTTATGGCATCTAGGATGACCAGGACAGTCTTGGTGTCTTTAACTTGAAGCAAGTTCAAGATGGCCTCTAAAGCACCACACTTGACCAGATTAACAACTTGGTCCACAGTTCCACCGCTCGTGTAGTTAGTCACGGCCCAAACTGCCTCTCGCTGGGTTTTGAAGTCACCCTGTATAATTTGAAGTACAAAGAGTACCCAGATCTGGGTCAAATGCAACATGCAAAAAATCGAAGACTACCATAGCAGCAATTATCAGAGTCAAATAAGAAAACCGCAAACATTAGAAATAGTCCGAAATTCTTGCACAAGACCAAATATAGTGCAATTTTCCATATAATTACCTCAAAGACTTGACAAAGCATGTTAAAGTATACTTTTGCCAACTGGAGATACAATATTTCAAGAAACCTCGGGAGAGGTTGTTGGTATAATTGGCCTCATTTTATGCCCAGCTTTAGAAGCAAGCAAGCAAATTAAAGCCAACACATTTTATAGGCAACTCTGCGTGGGCAGAAGACATTCAGCATGCCAGCAAAACATCAGTTACGACATACATTCCTTAGGAGATCCACTAGAGGAGCCAACAAGCCACACGTGATGAGCTGTTGGATCTGCTGGCAGGGTCCAGCTGCAATGTTGGACACCGCCCAAGCTGCCTCCTTCTGAACACTGGACTTAGGGTGTCGCATCAGCTGGGGCAAAGCGCTCAACACACCTGCATCGATGGCTGCTTGTGTCTGCAGGTCTGAACCACTCACGATATTCCCAATCGAACGCAGGGCCGGTGTCTAGATCATATTAGAGACACTCCTAAGCAATTCAACTTCAACACCAGAAAGTTAAGAAGACTAGGGTACTTACCACCACAGCGAGTTCCTCAAATCCCAAGAGCTCAACCAACCGTGGAAGGATTCCAGTCTTGATGATCACATCAATTCTCTCATTGGGTCCATCAGTGAGATACGAAACGGCCCAGCATGCATCAGACAGGATGGATTTGTCACTGTGGTGGAGCAGTTGGATTATGGAGGGGAGCATTTGTTGGACCGAACTGAAACGAGGGAAGGGATTCTTGTTCCTACAAAGGTTCGACAGGGTCCACGTAAGGTTGCGGAGGTACCCCACCTGCAAAACATTTAGGGTTACACTGTGCTTTTACACTTGCAAACACAGATGTGGGGTGCCCAGAAGAAGCTTACAGGAGCATCTGGTGTGAGCTGTGCCAACAGCGCAGGGATGACGCCACAGTCAATCAGGGAGTCTCGATATGAAGGACCATCACCTAAAAGGGAGAATGAACACTTTGGCAAATGGTTTCCTGAACATTCAAGTACCAAAGGCTCATCAAGCGTTAGAATACAAGTGCCACATTATTTCAAGATGCGGATGACATTCAAAGTATTCCCACCTGCAATGTTGCCTAGAGCCCAGACAGCCTGTTCACTGATGTTCAGCATTGGTGAAGCCAGCAGGGCAATGAAGGCTGGCACTGCCCCATGTTCCACCACCTGCTGTGTGTGCCAGGAGGTCCCAGATGCAACATTAGTGAGAGACCATGCAGCCTCAAACTGCAGCGTGGGGTCATCGTGCCTTCCTAGAAACTCCACAAAGCGAGTCAGAAGTCCAGCTTCTACGATCTCCTTCAGGGGAGGGTTCCTCTCCCGAGAAAGCAGCTTCCTGTAGGCATCGATTTAAAGATTGGTAATGCTCTATAAAAGCTGAGATATCACTAAACTAGTTACTGTACCTAGCTGCTTGACAACCTTGTCTCTGCTTCTCTGGACAGTCACCGTTCACATTGGCAACAATTTCTTGAATTGCTTCAGATATGACCTTAAAATAAAAACTATTAGTTTCAGGTTTATTGTAAAAACGTGAACTGTAAGATTTAACTATCAAATACCTGTTTGTTATCAGTGTTGTACTCCGGTGATAAAGGCTCCTCATCTCCCACAGATGAAATATTTCTCCTCTTCATAATACTTTCAACCTTGTTAGCTTTTCGAAGCTCAACGCACTCCGCAATTCTGCGGTCACGCATTTTCTGCAAACACAGATAGAGTGTTAAGACATCAACGGTTAAAAGGGGGAAATTTTGGCAGTATGGTTCCACAGCTCACCGTTGGTTCCTTGCCCTTATTTTTGAACTTGGACATGCGTTTATCAGACAGATTTTCAGTAGGCATTTTGACGCTGAGTGCACGAACCAAAGTCTAAACAACAGCAACAAGCTTAGAGTTAAGATCAAACAGTAATAAAACAGAGCTGAAAGCGGGAGTTATAAACCAATCTGGCAATAACAAGCAATCAGCTGCAAAGAGCACTAAATAGACCAGCAGAATTAGAATCAGGTGATATTAATTTGTACACACCAGGGGCTGGCTGCATAAATTGCTTAGTCTAGTCTTGTTTTCATCTAACTGTTTAAAGTCGGTTACAAAAATGTAGACTGGCCCAAATTTTATCAGGGAAGGGAGACTAATTATTATCTTGGCTAACTGCTAGTTGGTCAAACTAGATCTTAAAACACAGTCTTAACATGATGTCTATATTTATGCAACTGGCCTAGATGAGATGATGTGAATAAAATGTTGTTTAATGTTTTGGATGTCACGACTCCAGTATAATGCAGTCAAGTGGTATCCAGCTAACACCACAACCTGAGAAAAATACGATTTGTATATAGAGAGAGAGAGAGAGAAAGTTGTTGTGGGGTTTTTTTTTTCATGCTTTCTGCAAAATAAGAAAGTATGTTATTGCCATCTAGAGGCCAATAGCAATGTGGTAAAATATACAGGAGCTGTTAATATCCTGTAAAATCTTACAGATTAATTGAATTGTATAGTTAATTTGTAATCACTTTTATATATTATATAAAATAAAATGTATATAAAAGTATGTAAATTATATTAAACATTTCATAGAAAGTGCATAGAACATGAAAAATGTTTATATAAAATGTACACATAAATAAATTTAAAAAAGCATTCTCTTAAACCTGTATGTAAATTGCATATTATTAATAATGCATTTTTAAAAACACATCTATTCACAGCCTCAGGTGGATTTTCTTTAGAAAAACATCTTTGCAACCATTACATATTTTACTATTAAATATTTTATGTAGGCCTGAATTATATGACTAGATACATGAAGGTGATTTATAGCAGTAATTCCCAAACACAAGTACAAATGAATAAGTAAAACCGTAGATCTTTAAATGTCTTACTTTATGTGTCTCTCTTCTTTAGAGCAAACCATTCATGTTTTGGTTTAAAATCACTTAAATAGTTTATTTATTTATATTAATGATAAAATGAAATTATATCCTGTGAGTTATTTCTGTTTGTTGTTGATAAAGGGGTACCTGAGACAAAATAGTTGAGGGGTTCTAAAACAAAAAGGTGTGAAGGAGCACTAATCTGCAGTAAAAAAAAATTAAAATCTAAAATTCTGATTCACCAGGTGATGGCGCTGTGCCCGTATGGCTGAGTTAAGTGGTCAGAAATTCAGCATCAGCTCTGTTTACTGTCACTGAAAGAAATACTTGTGGTGAAAGAACTCTAATAAAAGCGTTTTGTAGTTAGAGAAATACCAGAATGTCGAACCTTTTCATTCTGACCCTAAAAATATTTACCAAACTAACAAAACTAATCGGTTGACGTGTTCATGAAACACATAGGGCGGGTACTCCAATGAAAAAAAACATGTAGTTTTTAAAACACGTCTTAGATGTTTATGGGCATAAAAATATTATAATAATAACTTATACTGACTAAAAATATAGACGTTTCTGTTAGCCTACTTTTGACTTCAGAGTGGTTTCATTTTCGTCATGGACCGCGAGAAGAAGATGTAAACATATATTTTCTCAAAAAGTCACGTGACGCGCGGGAGAGTTGTCGCTGAAGTGAACGCGCATCGCACGCTCTCATACACCCAGAGACACTTCGTTTGTGAGAACACGAGCAATGGACCAAATTAACGACCGCACGGTGAGTTATATTATCATTGCTGTTTTTATGATTATTAACTGTGTTATTTAACACTTCTTCATCAGATGTCTAATGCCTTACGCTTAAGTTCATGGTCCTGTTTCTGTTCATATGAACGGTCATATGTTTTATTTGTCAATCAAGTTCTTAAGTTATGTGTTATGGCGATATATGAAGGGGTATTTTGCAACAAAATTGTTATTCATTGATTCAAATTTACTGGTTTATGGTTGACGCTTCAGACTGTATTTCAGCACCACGGAGAGCTCAAACAGCAGCAAATACTGCTTGAAACTAGTAACTTTTATGTTTGGCAACCTTTTCAGATATTTATTTGTCTCTAACTTATTGTTTAAATGAACAATTACATAGAGAAATTAATATACAGCAGCTACGAATAAGAAAATAAGCACATCGTCAACCATATCAAAGCAGTAAACATTTCTCTACTGTTGAACTGCTGCTGGTTTGTCACGGATCCAATTGAACAGAATGCACTTTATAAGTTTGTCCAACAGTTTTGTGTTCAGTTTTCAGATTTGGAAAGCTGAAAATATACAGTCATGCTGTTTAAAAATTAATCATAGTTCCTTTGAAATCAGAAAGCAAAACCTAGCAATAGAAGAACATAAATAGTGCATTTATATAACAATACCAACTCTGCATTTTGAGCACAGAGGTGAGTATGAAGAATCAATCTCATTAAGTATACATGAGTTCTGTGTTTATACACAAGACTATTGCAACAGTAGTATAAATTGTGGTTAGACATCAAAAACATCCCCAAATCCCTCTCCCATGTTTTCTTGACATGACGCATGTATGATTTCCCCAAGCGATCTTCAAAAGTATGAGATATAGCCCTTAGACCTATGTTTTATAATATTATAGCTCACATATAGATAACTAAACATCATTCTTGGGAGTTCTGTATTTATCTCTCTAAACTGTAGCTCATTTTAATGAAATTAATACTTCATTTACAGTAATGAAAAGAGGTTAAAGAGGCAATATAAATATTCAGTGGCTGCAAATCTCCATAAGATCATTATCCTCTGGGTCTCGCTGTTGCGGAAAATCTCAGAGGTTTTGATTCAGAACGAATACATGAATCAGAATCAATACATATTTAAAGATTTACATGCTCTTTGTTTCTAACAGGTCATTCTTAATGATGCATCTCATTACTGAGATCTACCAGAACTTCTTTGTGTGCATTTCAACTTTGTTTTCCTCCTGATCTCGAGATATTTAGAGGAAGGCTGAAAAATCCTCACACTTTAGAATAAGACGTTGCCCTGGCGACAGCTCATCCTTATCACGACTCTCACAAATATGCACCTCTGTGATTCAGTGGGAGGTTGATGATCTCCAGGGATATTGTTTTGAAGATTTCTGCTTCTTGTGACTCTTTCAGATGCCCTGAGGGACCTACCAGTATTCGACACTCTGATCTGAAAGGGCCGATGAAATGGGGATTTTACATTTGCTGGTGTTTGTGCTGCTCGGAGACAGATTGGGTCCTACGCGGCCAGACATTTTAGTGAAGGCCCAAGCCAGCGAGCGACGCGTCTTGGCACACATTCCCGGCGACATCATAATAGGGGCGCTTTTCTCCGTCCATCATCAGCCGCCGGCCGACAAGGTTCACGAGCGCAAGTGCGGGGCTGTACGTGAGCAGTATGGCATCCAGAGGGTGGAGGCCATGATGCACACCCTGGACCGCATCAACAAAGACCCACACATCCTACCCAACATCACGCTGGGCTGTGAGATCAGAGATTCCTGCTGGCATTCAGCCGTGGCTCTGGAGCAGAGCATCGAGTTCATCCGTGACACTCTAGTCTCAGCCGAGGAGGAAGAAGGGATGACTAAGTGTTCAACCGAAGGTGGAGGGACACCTATGAAAGGGAAGAAGCCCATTGTGGGGTTGATCGGGCCTGGATCCAGTTCTGTGGCCATCCAGGTTCAGAATCTCCTTCAGCTCTTCAACATACCCCAGATTGCGTATTCAGCAACCAGTATGGATCTCAGCGATAAGTCTTTGTACAAGTACTTTATGAGGGTGGTGCCTTCTGACGCCCAGCAGGCCAGAGCCATGGTGGACATCGTCAAAAGATACAACTGGACCTACGTATCTGCCATTCACACTGAAGGTACTTAATCTCTTTTCTCTGGGAAGCATTTTTCTTCACGGTTACTATGAGATTTTCCACAACGCTTCTTAAAAGAGCTAAATATGCCCTGCAACTCTTTTATTTCGCTTTTGAGCCTATTCATTTTTTAGCTCTGGAGGTTTAATTTCTTCCTCGCATTAGTATTTGACAAAAGTCTTCCAGTGAGAAAGGCAGATCTCCAAAAGAACTTAAAAACTATTATTTAAGGTGTTAAATCTGCCACGTTATTAAAGTGAGAGATTTTCCAGAGGGATTTTATTAGGTGATAATGTATCAGTCTTTCTGTTACGGTTCACCTTTATCTTGGCCCAAACAGCGAAATCTCTTTATTATTCAAAGAAGGAAATGTCACATCTTTTAAGGAGTCCTCATAAAGAGTTTATGTGTCTGATGCAGCACGTGCCACATGTAGTCAAGATCCAGGCATCTGCTAATCATTTTTACTTGTTTATTACAAAAGATTTAACAGGATTTAAACTGCATTAAGTCAAATATTAGATCTTGAATGTGCGTAGCAATGCTGTTTTAGTACCACTGAGATTTTATCTTATTAGTGTTTCAGTGTATTTATATATATATATATATATATATACATAGACATCATCATACAGTTTCTTATATACTGGAACATATATCTTAAAGTTGTTCATTTTTTAAATAAATTAGATTTTATTTCAAGTAACAAAATTTGTTCTGGGTTTAATTTTAGTCAACTAATGAATATGAATATTAAATAGTAACATACTTTACTGTATATGTGTCCCTGGATGACAAAACCATCTTATGTTGCTGGCGTGTATTTATAACCAAAAATAAAATGTATGGGTCATAATTATTGATTTTTATTTTATGCCACAAATCGCATATTACTTACAGATCATGTTCCCTGAAGATATTTTGTAAATTTAATATCGTAAATATATCAAAACCTAATTTTTGATTAGTAAGCATTGCTAAGAACTTAATTTAGACAACTTTAAAGATGATTTTCGTAATATTTAGATTTTTTGCACTCTCATATTCCATATTTTCCAATAGTTGTACTGCATCTCAGCCAAATATTGTCCTGACAAACCATACATTAATGGAAAGCTTATATAACATATGAAAAGCAGTATATATTATAAGTATATCCCTGGTTCATTGTTTACAGAATACTACAAACAGAACAGTTAGGCTAGAAGATTGATGGCCTCACAGACAGGTGTTAATTGCCAGCAGGTAGTTTAATGTGGAGCCCACCCCAGTTTTCACCCACATACAGAACAAGGAGCTGGGAAATACTTCATAATGTTGATTAATTTGCTGGCATATTCCGTGGCTCCATTTGTATTATATCATACTTTGACATTTGTAATTTGTAGGCTCTATTGATAATATAGAACAAATGTTTGTAGTCACATTTGATTTGACTTGTGTTTAACCAGCTTGTCAATCAACACACTGAGCACCAGTGGAGAATAGGTGTTTTCCCCTAGTTTAACATAAGAATAACCAGTAAATTTACAGAAGACGTATGTTAATGAAAAGCTAATAGTGAACCCATTTCCACCGAATTAAAAAAAAAAAAAAAAGGTTATTGTGATTTTTTTATCTCAAAATTCAGATTTTATTTTTTTGAATTGTGAGATATAAACTTGCAGTTTCAAGATATATAGTCAAAATTGCAAAAAATCAGAAAAAAAATCAGAAATTTGTGATATAAACTCGCAATTCCGAGCAATAAAGTCAGAATTGCAACTTTATACCTCACAATTCTGACTTTATAACTTGCAATTGTGACTTTATAACACGCAATCCTGACTTATTAACTTGCAGTTGTGGCTTTTTATCTTGCAGTTCTGACTTTATTCTCCCAGTTGCGAGTTCATATCACACCATTATGACTCCAAATTGTGAGAAAGAAACTCAGAATTGTAAGATAAATATTCTACATGATCTTTTTTATTTTTTATTCAGTGGCAAGAATGGGCTTCCATAGTGAGGTTTTCTGTCTTTTTATAAAAGCATATTTTTTAAGGTATTCAAATGCAAAAGTTTCCTTTCAAACTAAGGCCATTCAGATGATGTGTCAAGCAGCATCATACCTTTCTGCTGATTTGTCTGTCTATTGTTTCATCATGTTCAAGAGTGTCTTTGATGTTTGAAAACACCCTATGATGCTTTGCATACAGCTTACACAGAGTGAATGGTTAATAGACTCACTCACGTATTGTATTGCTGCTACGCTTTTGTTATGGCCATTTTTGGCCTCATGACAGACCATAGAAGAAACAGAAATCATTGGCTGAAAGGCGATCATGATGATAATTTACATCTTTAGCTCTGTTTTCAGCATCTGTGGGCGTTTAATGAATTTCCTGTGCAAATGAACACACTGTTTAAAGACTTGTCACTTCTGCAGCGTCTGTTTCTCTGTAGGAGGCAAAGAAAAGTTTAGGTCACCAGAATAACTTTGTGACTGAGTGAGGAGGTCATTTTACCCATATTTGTTACTGCTGTTGAATTGAATTGCAGGACCACTTGTTCTAGCCCTTTATCGATGAAATGCCTGTGATATATTATGTAACTCTATTTTTTTAATTATATATCCATATTTATCTGAGACAGAAGGTTCTAGTGAAGTTTGAGCGCAGCGAGGGAATTAATTCACCGAACTGGCACAGAGGAATGGAGTGAAAGATTTGAAGAAGATCTTCCCTGAGGAGAGAGATTAGAGATAAAGTCAAGAGCATTTGGACGTACTCTTCTCAAATCTGAGACTTCACATGAGGAATGAGACGTGTTTGATAGTCAAGTTATGCATTGGTTATTCTCTTAGTTTTCATTAATTATCCCTTGATTATTTGATATAGAGATACAAATATGATGCTATAAATACTGTAGAAAATATTGCTCAGTAAAGGCAGTAAAGCCAATTCAATTTTCAAATGTTGGTATCATCATACTGTACTGATTTCTGTGGTTTTTGCTGACATTCAGGATGTTCAAGACAAATGTATTGCTATTACTTATACTTACTTGTATATTTGTTTTTCAATCAAAAGTGAAAGAAGGTGAGAAAAATGGAGGGTGATGTCATTAATTTGCATATGTTTGTTAAAGAATAACAAAATAATATTTAAAATTAGTTAAAGGGTTACAAAACAATATTTAAATTTAGTTAAAATGTTACAGTCATATTTAATATTATAATTAGTGCTGGGCAATGATTAATCGCGATTAATCGCATCCAAAATAAAAGTTTTTCTTTACGTAATATATGCGTTTATGCTCTGTTTATTTATTATGTTTATATTAAAACACACACATACAGTATATATTTTGAAAGTATTTACATGTAAATTCATTA
>JAUCMS010000002.1:8028550-8048881 GCA_032357445.1 Enteromius radiatus
TCTATCTATCTATCTATCTATCTATCTATCATCTATCTATCTATCTATCTATCTATCTATCTATCTATCTATCTATCCATTTGTTTTTTCACTATCTATTCATCCATCCATCCATTCGTCTTTTCACTATCTATCCATCCATTCATCCATTCGTCTTTTCACTATCTATCCATCCATCTATCCATTCTTCCATTCGTCTTTTCACTATCTATCTATCTATCTATCTATCTATCTATCTATCCATCCATCCATCCATCCATCCATTAGTTTTTTTCACTATCTATTCATCCATCCATCCATCCATTCGTCTTTTCACTATCTATCCATCCATTCATCCATTCGTCTTTTCACTATCTATCAATGCATCCATTTGTCTTTTAATTATCTATCCATCCATCCATTCATCTTTTCTCTATCTATCAATCCATCCATCGATCCATTCATTCATTTTTTCACTATCTATCCATCCATCTATCCATCCATCCATTCATCTTTTCTCTATCTATCAATCCATCCATCCATTCATTCATTTTTTCACTATCTATCCATCCATCTATCCATGCATCCATTCGTCTTTTCACTATCTATCCATCCATCCATTCTTCCATTTGTCTTTTCACTATGTATCCATCCATCCATTCTTCCATTTGTCTTTTCACTATCTATCCATCCATCCATTTGTCTTTTCACTATGTATCCATCCATTCGTCCATACATCCAATTTCTTCTATCCATCATACACACTGTACATCCTGTCCATCCTTTGTCCTTCCTCTATGAAGATATATTTGTCCATATGTCCATTTATTCATCTTCCTAATAATGAATCTTCCAGTCAGCAAAAATATAATGAAGACAAAGACTTTACTGTGGCAGATGAAAGCACTGAATAGATATTAAAAACAAAAAAGTGTCTTTAGAACTCCATATATTGTTTGTTCTGTTGTTTGTTTTCACTACACCCTCTCATAGAGAAAGAGTCGCTCCGACACCAGTACGCTCAGGACACCAAGATGGGCTTTGTGATCAATGCCATCTACTCTATGGCTTATGGCCTGCACGTCATGCAGAAGTCTCTGTGTCCCGGCTACGCAGGGCTGTGTGAAGCCATGCGGCCGATTGATGGAGGTAAACTCTTAGAATTCCTCATGAGGACAAACTTCACTGGCGTCTCGGGAGAAGTGGTGCTGTTTGATGAGAACGGAGACTCCCCAGGGAGGTAGGAATCATTCATATTCTATTCCAAACACAAGTTAGAATGTGCTTCTAAACTCCTTTCAAATAGAATGAAAACAATCTCTTGTTGATGTAATTGTGATTTTCAAAAATACCTTTCTTCAGACTGAATGGCTTTATGAGCAAAACATGAATGAGGCTGGGTTAACCGTTTCACGTCCATAACAGTGCTTTTATGTGTGTTGCTCCAGGTATGAAATCATGAACTTTAAACAGATGAGTGAGGAGGACTATAGCTACATCCACGTGGGCAGCTGGGACAACAGTGGGCTGAAGATGGATGACGAGGAGATTTGGGCCAACAGCAGTGCCATCATAAGATCAGTGTGCAGCGATCCCTGTGAAAAAGCTCAGATAAAGGTGAAACTGTTTCAATGTATGTGTGTTTTTATATATGAAATGTGTTATATTTAAGTGTATATGGTGTAATGATGCTGAAAAACAGTAATATTGTGAAATATTATTTTGAAATGTTAATTATATTAATAATATTATTTATTCTTTGATGCAAAGCTGAATTTTTAGCATCATTACAGTTGTCAGTGTCACATTATTCTTCAAAAAACAATGTAATATGCTTTTCTAATATGCATTTCTTATTATAACCCAAGTTGAGTTGAACACAGTCGTGCTGCCTAATATTTTTGTGGAAACAATGATACATTTATTTTGGAATTTTTTGATGAACAGAATGTTCAAAAGAACAGCATTTATTTTTAAAAAATCTTTAGTAATATTGTAAATGACTATATTATCACTTATTATCATCATCAATTAAAGATGAAAAAAAATCCTATTGACTTATTTCAATACAGGAGCCTAAGCCATATATTTAGAGAGCCGATTATCATATAAACTTGGAGGTAGAACTAAGCACCCACAACACCTTAGCAACCACATGGCAACCACTCAGAACACTTTAGTAACCACATAGCAATGCACTAAAACCCACTTAGCACTGTAGCAACCAGTAGCAACCACATAGCAGTGCAGTGCAACCACCCACATAACTTTGCCATTGTGATGGCGGGTTTGAGAGCAAGCATTTTCTTCACAGTAATCTATAACTTGCATAACTTGACCTCTCTGTTCTGACCACCTCAGGTTATCCGTAAGGGTGAGGTAAGCTGCTGCTGGACCTGCACTCCATGTAAAGAAAACGAGTTTGTGTTCGATGAATACACCTGTCGTATGTGCGAACTTGGATCCTGGCCTAGAGATGACCTCACAGGTGAATCTACATCCACCTTCAGAGCAAAATCTAGTTCTTCTTGTAGTTCATCCAAATGTCATAACCATCTTTTACCCATGATTCTAAACTTCTTAGACCAGCCACATAAGCTTATCATCTCAGACAGCAGTGTGTGATATAAGTATCTGGGTCACTGAATAACATTGGAGACCCATTTATCTCTTAGAGCGTTATTTGAGAATCTGGACCATGGCAACTTAATGCCAAAAACAGAGATTTGGTCTTGGCGGGGGTCCCCATCAGAATGTTCCAGAATTGCTGTCAAGCGTAAGCCCTGAAGCAGCAGTCTCTCAGCATGTAGTACATTACTGAGAGCCCAGGCCGCTCTGCTGTTCACGCAAAAGAGCTTTAATGCCAGTTTTCGACATTTAGTAGCAGGTGGTTTTGAAATTTTGAGTACCTACAGTTCTTTTTTAGTTTATTAGTTTTTGGATTTTACACTAGTGTTTCCAGCATTTATTCGCTGTACAAAGACATAGACAGAATTTCACATGTTAAAATTACTTTTTAACATGAATAAATTACTTTTAACATGAATAAATTACAGTTTTTTAACCTCAATTCACTCTAAAAACTGTATTTTTCAGGCTGGTTCGGCAAATGTGCATATATGCTAATACCTACTCACGGTATTTATTCGTGCCAGGGACACGTTTATTTCATTATTTTTGTAAGTCCAGCACGTTTTTTAAATTTAAATGCATTAGATTAAAAAAACGTGCTGGACTTAGGAAAATAACGAAATAAACGTGTCCCTGGCACGAATAAATAGATTAAATGAAATTACCTGACTAAATCACGAACTGTAGCACTTCATAATAGTCTCCATTACTTTACCATTATGGTTTGATGAAAAAGTAAAAGTAGTTAATTAAATAATAAAATGTAAAAACATTTTTTAAATTAATTTTATTAATTAAATAATTAATTAAACATATATATATATATATATATATATATATATATATATATATATTTATTTATATTATTTTTTTAATTAATAAAAAAAACTTTAATTCCAAATAAATAAATAAATAATTAAATTTGTTTACCTGCATGTCATATGACCATTCACCTACATCAGAGAACTGTGAACATGCGTATTTGTTGTTACATTACTGAATTTTTTACTTAAAATATCAAGTATCTGTAAGTATTTCAAAATATTTTAAAGAAAATTTTGAAGGGGAAAAAAACTGATCTAATAAATAGAGCAAAAATGATTAGTCATTGTGAGTGGATGATTCATAATTCTAAATCAAACTAATTATGTTCATTCAAACTGATGTTAATGAATTTAACCTTATTGTAAAGTGTTTATCTTTATACCCAAATATGAGCATTAATGGCTGTTTTTCTAAGCTGGACAAGTCTTATTTTAATGCTTAAGAAGCACAGCTTATGGTGCAGCTGGTATCATATATTATTCCTGATTGAAACATGTTATTGAAGTGTAATTTCGACAAACATTTACAGAGATTTCAGAGCATGACTAAAAATAGCTGCCCAGGGGCATTACAAATATGGCTGCCGAGTACACCCACTTGCCCTAAAGGCACTTTCACAAAAGCCTTTGATAATCAGAACCGTCACTTTCCAGCGCAGCTGATGGTTTACTGGTTTGTGAATCTGACCTGCAAAACAAACCAAACCTCCACTGTCATTTGACCAACCTCATTAAAAGCTATCCAAAACCAAGACTCGGTTTCATCCTCATTCACTGACTGTTGATGCAAATTGCACATGCTAAATATATCAGCACTTGTTTGTCAGCCTCTAATGCATAATGCATGCCGCTTGGTTGAACGGATGGTTTTGTTTATTTTTGCACATTTTCTTTTTTTTATAAAGTTGTACGGTTATTCAGCCAGCAGTTTTACTGTGTTATCTGCATAATGATGGGTGTTCTCTGTACAATTTTTCAGTGATTCTAAGGCAAAAGTCATAGTTAACGTTTTGCTAATAGCAGGAATTGAACCTTAAAATAAAGTGTGACCAAATGAAATATTCAACATTGCATAAATAGTCAATAATCATTGGCTTACTTTACAGGTTCAAAAACATGGAATCTGTAATCTATTAAATTTCCAAAGAACATTTGGTAGCACATTATTTTACAGTCCTGTTCCTCGTGTACATACTAGGACCTTTGGTAATTGCAATAACTAGGTACTAACCCTGAACCTACCCCTAAACTTAACCCTAACCCTTGTAGTTACCTTGCATTACCAGTACTTTCTAGAGTAAGTACACTGTAAGTACATATGTACACATACTGTAAAATAAAGTGCAACCAAACTTTTAATGCAGCCATTTAACATGTTAAATCTGCCTTATTAATTACATTAACTTCTCAAATTCCTGTTTCTCAGGCTGTGAGCCAATCCCGGTGCAGTACCTTCTGTGGGGAGATCCTGAACCAATTGCCGCTGTGGTCTTCGCCTGCCTCGGCCTGCTCGCCACCATCTTCGTCACTTTAGTGTTCGTCAGGTTCCACAATACGCCGGTGGTGAAGTCCTCCAGCAGGGAGCTGTGCTTCATCATCCTGGCTGGCATCTGTTTGGGGTACCTGTGTACGTTCTGCCTCATCGCCAAACCGCACGTGGCCTACTGTTACCTGCAAAGATTGGGAATCGGGCTCTCGCCGGCCATGAGCTACTCGGCCCTCGTCACCAAGACCAACCGGATCGCTCGCATCCTCGCCGGCAGCAAGAAGAAGATCTGCACCAAGAAGCCTCGTTTCATGAGCGCCTGCGCCCAGCTGGTCATCGCCTTCATCCTGATCCTGATTCAGCTTGGCATCATCGTGGCGCTCTTCATCATGGAACCTCCACAAGTGATCCACGACTATCCGTCCATCCGCGAAGTGCACCTCATCTGCAACACCACCACGCTGGGAGTGGTGGCGCCATTGGGCTACAACGGGCTGCTCATTCTCAGCTGCACCTTCTACGCCTTTAAGACCCGCAATGTCCCCGCCAACTTCAACGAGGCCAAATACATTGCGTTCACCATGTACACCACCTGCATTATCTGGCTGGCTTTCGTGCCCATTTATTTCGGGTCAAACTATAAGATAATCACCATGTGTTTCTCCGTTAGCCTCAGCGCTACCACTGCGCTGTGCTGCATGTTTGTGCCCAAAGTCTACATCATGTTGGCCAAACCTGAGAGGAACGTACGCAGCGCTTTCACCACGTCGACCGTTGTGAGGATGCACGTGGGTGATGGGAAAGCTGCCTCGGCCGCTAGCCGCTCTAGCAGCTTGGCTAACCTGTTCAGACGACGAGGATCTGGCACAGACACTGTCAGGTCAGTATGAGGCCAGTGTTTTTATATACTGTTACAGTTTAATATATATATTCTTTTCTTTATTTTTAATTGTCATTTTTAGTTAGTTTGTTATGTGCATTTGTCAATTTTATTTGTTTTTCTTTTTTAATTTTACTATTAAGGGGTAATTAAGTTTTGGTTTAGTTTCATGTATTTTTTTTTATTATTAGTTAATATTTTAATATGTAGAATATTTAATTGAATATTTGTTTATTTATATTATAATATTTATTTACCTTTTTTCACATTATTATTATTTTTAGTTTTTCTTTAGTTAGTTAATGATTTAGTTTGTTAGTAATTAATTAACCTTTATGAGAGGTAAATACAATAAATGTCAAAATTTCTGAATTTATTTTATTTTATTCAGTTCCCTAAGGTGTGCTGACAAACATATTATTTTTTTCTTTCTCATATTTTTTCTTCCTTTGTCTTTATTCTTATTTCAAACTCTTTAATTGGGTTCACGCTGAATGATCTGAAGGATAATGAGGCATGACGTGTCGATTCTTCTTCATGTCAGTTTTGAAAATCCTTATTTTTCCTTCTTTATAAGGAGATGATGTGCAGTCGCTCTCGGTTGCAGAAGCAGCCACTTCTGAAAAATAAATATATAAATAAATAAGGCTCACATTAAATCTGTTTATCTCTCAGTAATGCCTGCCAAAGGTTTGCTTTTGAGGATGAAAATGAGTTTAGACTGAAAATGAATCAAATCCCCAACTGAGCATATTTTAGAGCACATTAAAAAAATGCCAATATTCCCCTCGAAAGAGAAAAAAGAGCCCCAACCAATTACCCTGTATGCCTGTGAATCATTCCTGGAGCAACTCCGGAGTTACGCACATTTGGGTCGATTGGTCCCCAGGTGCATTAGGAGAAGTGAAGTTAGAGATTTCCTGTCTGACGTATATAGGATTAGATGAGGGTGGTAATTGTGCTTGGAATGGATGGACTGGAAGGGCTAATAGCAGGATCTATTCTCTCTTGCCTGTTATACATTAGCAAGGGTGTAGCAGCATTGTCTCTCTTCAGGTGATGTGGCCTGAATAAATCCATACTAAAGTCCATAAATGTATTTTTGTGTTTTAAAGGCAGATAGTTGTTCAGTTGATATGTTCTACCAAGTGCTTTTAGCACCATTTCCATGACAATCAAGTAATGTATTATCATCACACAGAGACACAAACCCTCTATTCATTCTTATTGTTCCATAAAACACTGTGCTGTTATGTGGGTATCTAAATGGTGTTTTGCAATGAATTAACAATCTGCTCATATTTTTTTCCACTTTATCTGCTTACACCTTTTAGTGATTGTTATTATTAGCCATATAAGCTTAATTGTTTTCATAGACATGATGGTAAAATCCCTTATTCTGAATAAATCAAGCAATCAAAATAAATAAATATACATTATACAAACAAACACACAGACATTAAATATTTAGAATATTTATATATAAGTATAACAATTATTTTCAAAATATATACATTTTTGGTGAATGTTAAAGTCATTAAACAAGTATTATAGTATATAATATATTTTAAATATAAATGGAGTTTAAAGTACATGTAAAAATATTTTCTTTAAATTTTCAGTAAAGTACGTTACATTTTAGTAGTACTTTAATGTAGCAAATTACAAGTTACATATGTTTATGATTTTTTAAAAAAATTTCAAAAATCATGTTTTTTTATTATGTAGTCATGTTTTTATTGTTTTATTGTGTTACTCAGCTGTAATTTTTAGTTATTTTTTAACCTAATCAAATCCATCTGTAGTTTGATTAAAATTAATTGGAATGCAAAAAAATAAAAAAAATAGTAAAACATTTTTGAACATTTTTAAAAATGGAGTTATCTGTTTTTGCAAATGAACTATTCATATATATATATATATATATATATATATATATATATGCCTAAACTACCTTACTAGCTGTTAATAAGCAAATTAATAGTGAATAAGTGTTGTCTATTTTTAAGTGATTTCTTTGTTTATATATATATATATATATATATATATATATATATATATATACATTTGTAACAATTATCAGCATTTTTAAAATGTTTTATTTTTTTAATTTATGGAGTTTAACGTATTTATGTATAATTAATCAATCAAATATACATTGCCACTTTCTTTCAACAGTTCCAATGGCAAAACAGTGACCTGGGCGCAGAACGAGAGAAGTTACAGGCCAAACCTGTGGAAGCGGATCTCAATCCACATCAAGAAAAAAGAAGAGGCTAACCAGACGGCCATTATTAAGCCCTTCTCAAAGGGCTGTGATCGGCCTCCAGACCCTGGAGTGAAGCTGGCATACGACGGCTCTCAGAAAAACCAGCGCTACCCTGTAACCTACCGGCCCCGGACCCCTTCTCCTCTGCCGACCGTGTGCCAACGGCCTTCAATGCAGCGGCGGGAGATGGAAGAGCGCGATGACGAGCGCGCGGCAGTGGTGGCTATACCCTCATACCTGACGGAGCGCCTGCAGCACGGTGCCCCGTCCCAGACCTGCATCATGGATCAGATCAGCTGTGTGGTCAGTCGATTCACGGCCAACATCAGTGAGCTCAACAGCATGATGCTACCTGGGTCACCGCCGGGGACAGGCGTAAACGCCTCCGCCGCCCCGCACCCCAGACCCTGCTCCCCTACTTTCCGCCTCCACCCGCAAGAAAGGCAACATCCAACCACCGTCACCACCTACGCAGATGTAGTGGCCGCGGCGAACACCAACCCTCGCTCCGCGGTCGGCATCGCCGGGGGCATCATCGCTGGCGGGAGTAGCCGGGCTTCACCCGCCAGCCTTTTTGACAGCACCTACGACACTTCGTGTGTGGTCAGGACCACTGATTTTGAGGACCTGGGCGTCTTGACACCACCTTCACCATTTAGAGACGTGGACTCGATCAGCGAATCTCCCACATCGCCAGCCTCGGAGCTGCCGTTGTGCGAGCCCTGCTCCCCAATATACGACCAGCTGGTGCTCCGCCACTACAGCCAGAGCTCCTCTTCGCTCTGAGAGATTATTCGGAGCGCAGGAAGGAGACAGAGAGGCAGCTACTGAGATCCTGCATCTGCTTAGATCGCAAAACCCAGCTGTAAATGTCAAGGAGTGTAAACTCTTAATATAGAAGCACTCACTGAGGACGTTTTATGGTGCTTGGAATCCAGCCCGTCCTCAAAATCCCGAACTGCGTAGGGGAAGGCACTTCACCAAACTGCTTTTCAGATAATTAAGGATGTACTTGATATGCTCTCGTGTGCTAGAGCGCTCTGACACGTTTATGGTCCTTCTTGGCAAGACGTTACCAATGTTGGTCAGTTTGTGTACTGCAAGTTTCCTGGCTTTACAGCTACTTAATAACATTCCAACTACGTCAATCGAAACAGGTGGGGAAAATTACAAAGCTCCAGGCGATGTCATTTTTATCTCTCTTGTTGCCTGTCAGCAAGATGCCTGAACGTCTTGCACGGTTCTTCACGTACAGCGGAAGCGCAAACGGTTGAATGTAGGACCAAATGAAGCCTTTGAGCGCAAAGTAGTTTGTTTAAATATTGGTCATTTTTGTTATTTCCCTAGTTTAGAGGTTGCATGTTCTGCCACTTCATATAACTTCATATAAAATAATATTTATTATATTTTTCATAATAAATTAAATAGAAGGGGTTGTAAGGGCAGGTTTATTTAGATATTGAGCAAATCTAACACTTTAATATAGATAATATGTCTTTCAGATGGCTGGATTTATTTATATGAACATGTCCCAGTATTACTTGAAGTATTTAATAATAAATATTTCAATTTAATTTGAAAAATGAAATTTGAGAAAATGATACAAACTAATGGGAGATTAAAGACTCAAATATTTACTCCACCACTTAAAGGTTTGGGGTAAGTAAGATTTTTTTTTTTAATTAATTAGTACTTTTAGTACTTTATATTTAGCAAGGATACATTAAATTGACCAAAAGTAACAAAATGATATTGCAAATAAATAAATAATAACATAAATGAATCATTGAAATGATTCTTAAGCATCAAATTAGCATATTAGAGTGATTTTTGAAGGATTGTGTGACTGAAGTAATTCAGTTGAATGCAGCCTTGGTGACTTCTTTCTAAAAAAAATTGCTAACCCCAAACTTTTGAACAATTATGTACGTTAACAGGTTATTTATACACAAAGCAATATATGTGAATGAAGGGCCTATTCTAAAATGATAACAATTCCATTTGCAAATCATTTCCTTTTTTAATCCACTCAGGCTTTTGTTCCAAAACCATATACATACAGTAGATGAGCCAAAACCAAAATTCCCATTATTACACTGTGGACATGATTCTTACACACAGGGCATTACAGTTTACATTGACAAAGCCTATAAACCACATGAAAGTCTCTGATTAAAGATATGATTTTTTTTATGAACTTGTTTAAGTTGAACTGTTTAGGAATGCACATTGTACCTACCAACAGACATCTATTCTTTTAATCAATGTGCAATATTCTTCTTGAATAGGTGTAATGTACTATGGTCACATGTTTGCATGCAAAGCAGTGCCATTAGCTGAAATAAGTGCTTAATGTTCTTTTGGGAACTTTTTGTACATTTTCTAAAAGTCTTTTGCATTTTTCGCTCTTTGCCTTTTCTGACAAGACATTCATAGAATGTAGGTTACTGCTGTGCGTGTGTGTGTGTGTGTGATGTATTTTTCTACTAACTATTTGTGCTGATTCAATATGATGGTCATAGTGGATTAAGCTTTGTGACAGTGGGACGAATGTAGCTTGCAATATTTCTGTTACTTCAAGGTTTTAGTTATGATGTGGATAAGCCTTTTTTATTTCTCTTCAAGGCGTGTAAAAATAATGGTTTTACCTGAGTGTTATTAAAGGGGACTCAATTACAAATGTTGTTTTACTTTAATCATTTTATTTTATTTATATATATATATATATATATATATGTCTATCACAAAATGAAGTCTTTGGAGATGCTATGCACCTAATTTGCACCGATGTTGTGTTATTTTCACAGTTTCCATGATTGAGTGTGGAATGAGATAGATACAAGCCCGGATTAACCATACGGGCAACTGGGCAATTGCCCAGGGGCCCACGACATCTAAAGGGCCCAGGACAGTAAGGGCACGAGCAATATACTGCATCTGTAATCTCCCGCTTTATATTTAACAAACTGTCCACCGGGGCTTTTGCGCTGCACAGAGATATGCTGCGCTGCCTTCTTCACTCCTGTTAATGTTGCCGACAGTTCTGTTAAATCAGCTTCCGTCAACGACGAGGATAACTCAGCTAGCCAGGACTTTTCTACACCGCCTGCGGCAGCTTACGTTTATAGCCCAGAGAGCGAAGAACCAGCACCAACTTCAAGCAACAACCCAGAGGCCGCGCCCGCGAGTCTGATCGTTGAGGGAAGCGGTGATGGTGATACTTCCCTCCCTCTCAATGTAGTGGGTCAATTTTACCAGATTATACAGACAGGGCCGTAAATTAGCTAGGATTTTTCAAATACCCCCTAACCTTAGACGTGCCCTCCTGTTTGCATGATCATATTAATGATTAATATATTTTTATAATGATTATATATTATTATAATGATTAATATATATATATTAACAATGAAATATACTTGACACTTTAATAATGAAAAGTAACCAAAAGTAACCAAACTGTGAAAAAAAAAACCCATAAATATGCCCTATTGTTAGAGTGTTGTGGTGGTCTAGCGGTAGAATGTATGACAGGTGGTTCTGAGCCTGTGGGTTCTAATCCACACTTGTTGAGGTATTTTTTTCTTTTTAGATACGGCACTGTATACAGATGCTGATGTGTTTTGTTTTTATAGCATCACATGTGAGGGAATGTCTTTGATAGGGGACATAGTAGTGTATTTGTAGTTCTATGAGCATTTAAATATTTGTAAATCAAATATGATGACAATTAGGATTTGAAATATTGAGTATATTTACTGTATATTACAGTAATATATTCTATATATGACCATATTATGGTGATCCTGGGGTCGTGATGATGGGGCCCTTGAATATTGTTGCCCAGGGTACAACAAAGTGTTAATCTGGCCCTGGATAGATAGATAGATAGACAAGCTCTCACTGGCAGGATAGATAGATAGATAGATAGATAGATAGATAGATAGATAGATAGATAGATAGATAGATAGATAGACAAACTCTCACTGGCAGGAAATTTAGTGCACATGAGCAAACAAAGTTTGTCTGACAGCTGGTCACAAGTCTCTCCACGCCCTGGGCGGTGCCAGTTTAAGTTCAATGACAGGCGACTAGTTAGTGCGATAAACACTGGACACACAAATGTCCTCAGCGATGCATAGCAATCGGAAAGAGCATTTGTACAAAATCCTTGTCGTCGGTGATTTGGGAGTAGGGAAGACCAGCATCATCAAACGGTATGTGCATCAGGCATACTCCACTAACTACAGAGCGACCATCGGGGTGGATTTTGCGCTCAAAGTTCTTAACTGGGACTCAGAGACAGTCCGGCTGCAGCTGTGGGACATCGCAGGTAAGAGAAAGTAGGCTATAGCAGTGTGTCAAAGCCAAGATATATCCGTGTCAGCGTTTATTTAAATAAACTGAAATGCAAGATTTGCAAAAAGTGCTTTTGTTAAGTAGCACGGAACTTGCGTGATTGTCACTAAATATTCATTGTTCCTTAAAAACTTTTTATCACAGTGACCATAGATTCATCAAAATGTAATAGTTACAGTTAGCATTACTTCAATAAAACTGCGAGGTTAGCCATAAGTGTATTTAAATAAATAACATTACTCTTACAACATAAACTGTAAAAATGTTAGTCGTTTGAATGGAAAACGGACTACTGTATGTTATCTTACCATACAGGTTAAACGTGTAGGCCTGTTTTCAAATGAAATGTAATTTAATTCGATTGATTTTATCACTAATAAAACCCTTATAGTTTTTTTTCCATATTAGCTATTTAATAAGGAATAATTTACAAGGTTCAATGTAAAATATTGTTAACATGGCCTATTGTTAACATCATTGCTTTATAAGCAGATAATTCTGTTTTTTGTTTTGTTTTGTTTTTTAGTACCTTAAATATTTTTGCTAACATTACTGTCTAGATCTTTAAAATACAGCCACCAAAAAACCTAATGTTGATAATTAGTAACCGTAGTTTTACTACAAATAAAAACAAAAACAGGGTAACCATGATGTAACCATGGTATTTGTATTAAAACTGTGGTTATAAATATGGTAATCATTCCGGCAAAAATGTAGTATTACACTTTTACTATAGTAAAAGCATGGTTGATTTTCGAAAGGGCTCGTAAGATCTGTGACATTTTAAAGAGCAGCTCTTTGTCAATATCAAATTAGGGCTTAACGTCGTTAAATTGAAAGTCAGTTGATCTTGTTCTGCTTTGAAATACGTTCCCAAACCAGAGGCTTTTGCTCGCTTCTGTTCGTCTTCCTCCTCACGTGTCAGGCACGCGCCGCTCAGAACAGAAGAACTGGTTTTCCGCGTGCCCGCTCGGTGAGGTCTCTCATGTGAGCGAGATTGAGAGATGAAGCACGCGAAAGAAACTGTGGGAAAGTCTCCGTAAACAAACCACGGGGGCAAGTGTATTTCCAGCACTTACTGTTGTCAGTCCTCAGTCCTCATTTCACTTTAAAACAACACACTGCTCGAAACGACTGCACAGAAAAGCATATGTGAAACATAGCCTACATGTAACACCAATGTAGTTCTTAAAATGTTTACCTATTTAATATATACTGTAAACCCAAGTAGGCCTGAGTAACCTCAGTTTTCACCAAAATAACATGGTTCAGTTAGTGTGGAACCATAATAAACACCTTTAAGCTGTATTCTGCTATTGTGTTTGAATCACTCTTGTAGTAGCCTAACTAACTGTGGTACTTTATGGTTTAGCAAATGATAATCAATGAAATATCATGCTTAGCAAAAAGAGAAAGTCCACTAATTTGGATAAGTAGGTGTATTGTAAGTCATTAAACCACTCGTATACATATAGACCTAGAAACTAAGGGTTTGTTCTTCATCATTACTATAGCCTACTGTTCTCCTTTGAGACTGGCTTTTTGCTCCTCCTAACATGACTCAGTAGTCAAACTTACACAGTCATAAACTCCTCGTGGGCTTCATAAACTCCTCATTGCTGCCCAGAAAGTCACCTGACATACAATTTCGTGAAGTGAAACATGAGTTCATTTTCCTTGTTAGTGACTCATCAAAAGCACGCACATTTTGCCAAGTTATCAAATTAGGCGACTGTAACACCGAATCCACTTCTTCATCGAATTTCAGTCAACAATAGCAGTTAAAACTCTTATTCAAACCTGAAAATTGCATAAACATATTAAGCAAAGGCAATGTTTTTTAAGACTTGATTGTTGAATTATACTATTCATTGTTTAACACCTGTGCAATATCTCAAAAGGCCATATGGATTAACAAAACCAATACAGCATTTCTTGTTTCGTGGTCCATCAAGTGCGAAGCAGATTGCTGTCAGACCCATGGAGATCAACACGCACCTCCTGATTCTAATTTTGAACAAATAACACAACAAGCTGAGAGAAACAGCTGTCTTAGAGAATGTTGTATAACACTGGCAGCCCAGATGAGTGGCTGCATTCAGAGTCAGACAAGAGAAAGGCGCACAGATGGAATGTGCCATTAGCTGGGAAAGTCAGTCGTAACGAGCATATTTGACTGAATAAGAACAACAGGAAAGTTTGCTGTGGATACTGGTCAGAACCATGCTCATTGCAGGAAAGTGAATGCACAAAAAAAAGAGTCATGTGTTCTTCAGCAGTAAATGAATCCTGGCACAGGCTCGCTCTTAGAATTTGAGACCATGAGCTGCTACTTAAAATATCTTACTATGTATAAGCATTCAGCATACACTTGCTTTTTTATTAAGAATACATTCCAACAAACTAACTTTAGCTATGGAGAGCATATGAAAGCTCTTATAGAAAACAAAAATCATACCAAACTCAAACCTTGAATAGTAGTGGCTTTTTGTTGTTCTTGTGTCATGCTTTTCCCAGTTGATGTATACCTTTTTTCCTCCCTCTCCATCTGCACTGGAAGGTCAGGAGCGGTTCGGGAACATGACTCGGGTTTATTACCGGGAGGCCATGGGGGCGTTCATTGTTTTTGATGTTTCCAGACCCACCTCGTTTGAGGCTGTCTCCAAATGGAAGGAGGATCTGGACTCAAAATTAATACTTTCAAATGGCCAGAGTATCGCCACAGTGCTCCTGGCCAATAAGTGCGACCAAAATAGAGACTTTCTGACTAACAACAGCCTGAAGATGGACCAGTACTGCAAGGAGAATGGATTTGTGGGCTGGTTTGAGACATCTGCGAAGGTAATGCATAATATTTTGGTATGATTTTGGACAGAGAAACAGAAATGACAGAGAATATTCCTGTGGTACCATGGTACAGAGATGGTTTCAGATGTTAATACCATGCTGGTTTGATATGTTATTGTAGTATTTAAGGTTATTGCGCATTAAAGGTTAGTTCACCCAAAAATGAAAATTAGCCTGTGTTTTACTCACCTTCGAAGCATGCTAGGAGTACATGACTTTCTTCTTTCCAACAAATCCAATTAGAGTCAAATTAAAAAAGACATGTAGGCAGATGACGTATGTGTTGCGCACGTGTTTTTTGCCTCTGGGAAATGTAGGCACAACGTTTAGCAAAAGAAAACCTCCTTTTGGTGTATATGTAAATCCTCCAACAATTTTCTTCGCAAATTATTCTCGCATCACTAATCACACAACGCATACATCTCACGTTATCTGCCAGGACTGATTCCATCAGTGTTGCCAAGTTTGCGGTTTTCCTGCAAAATTGGGGTTTTTTAGCACTCTTTCCATGGGATGTTTTTTTTGTGACAGTGGGTTAAAGCAACCCATATTTAGCCCTTGGAATGCAACCGTAATCATAAAAAAAATAACGCAATTTTTACCAAGAATCCCCCTTGAAAAGCGATTTGGCTAGTTTTGGGCTAATTTTGAGTAGCAATTGGGAAGGTTTTGCTGTTAAAACCTGGCAACTCTGCGTTCTGCATACCACAGTAATTAGAAGTGTCTACTATGTTTGAAATACGGATATTTATCGTACATCTGTATTCTTTAGTCACCGTGTGGGGGACGTTTTATCACGGATACGCACACATTATTTCACGCCTTCTAGACAGTAAACAGCAAACACCTGTTTATCTCCATGGAAAGGCTTGGATGGGCCAGAACAAATTTTAATATAACTCTGATTGGATTAGTCTGAACGATGAAAACCACATACACCCATGCTGCTTCGAAGGTGAGTTCAACAGAGATCTCAGATTTCACAGTGACACCAATTATCTATCTATTTTTAACAAATGTAATAAATTTGTGAGTTGGGAGAGTTACAAGATTATTTTGTTTGTCATGTGACCTTAAGGACCACCTCTATGTAAAATAAAAATAGCTTTTCTATCCCACTGATTGCAGTCTAGCAAATATCTTTTGACAGAACTTGTATTGTCAGAGCCTTTAGTGCTTGATTAAAGCTTCTGATTGAAGGTCATTAATATTTGCATGCTAATTAGACCTGCCACCCACATGCAGAGCAGTTGCTGAGGGAAACGGGAGAATGGACCGTTGGTACATTGGGATGGTTCATTAAAACCAGTAGAGAGCTTTCAAAGGGATTTATTTAAATTTACCATTTTCATGGGTTTTAATAATTCATTACTCTACATTAGGTCAAGTTCAATGGCATCAAACACAGTCTTGTTTCCAAATGATCAAATCAAACTATCTGAAACCTGGTTGTCGAAAAAAATGTTTAATGTATGTTCCTTCTTTCTAAATTTTAGGAGAACGTCAATATTAATGAAGCTGCCAACTTCCTTGTGAAGCATATAATTGCCAGTGAGAATGATATCATGAAATCAGTGGTTCCAGATACAATCTCTCCTCAGCTCCACTCTGATAAAGAAATGACCTGTTCTGCATGTTTTAAACCCTGAGAGAAGGTGGCAGCAGTATCGGAAGAGGATGAGCTTCACAGCCTGATCCCTCTGATTCCAGCACTATGGTCAACCACTGATAAGCCGTAACCACCACAGATTTCTGTCCGTTAGTTACAGCAGTAAACTACAGACACTTTGAGCTTGCACACAGAGAAAATGTATTTATGTTTGAAGCTGCACTTTTTTTTTTTTTTTGGTCTTTTTGTGTTATGTCTAACAAAACCTAGACTGGCATGGTTGACTGAACAATAAGAACTTCTTTCTGTCAGACACAGAGAGCTGATTATGTTTTCAGAAATACAAATGTTTATCAGTATGTACATCAAAATGTAGGCTAGTTATTATTTCTGGTTCTGTAATAACCCCAGTGTTATATGAAAAATAACATTACACTATTTTTTGACTGTCTTTAATATCCAACACCCATGTCAATTTTTTTTATATGCATCTTCATTTCAGCTATATACTTGATCTAATGTCACTAAAAATGTGTTGCTTTTGGGTTATGCACATTTTTGGTTATGCTTAGGTTTTCCACAATCACAAACCAAATATTGCTACTTGCTAACTGGTGGCAGGAAGTATTAGTGGGGATTGGACAAAAATCAGTGTGGTGCATAAGTCAAGCTTTGGTTTACTCATAAGAGACAGCAGTATATTTTAAAAGCTAATTTTGTTTAAATTGAATTTAGTAAAAGTTGCCATACTGTCGAGGTTCACCTTTTTTCTAGATTCATATTATTGACCAATGCAAACAATTCATCCATGCTTATATGTTTCATTTAAATATTCCGCCTGCCATTATGCAATTAACAACCAATAGACAGGGCATTGACTTAACCTCTAGCATTAAAACCAGTTTACTATGATATTTTGTAGTATGCATATTTTACCATATTGACAGTGCTCAGAACTGTCATGCTAAGATAAATTATACTTTATAAGCTTTTATGGTTTTAATTTACAGGATATAGACATGCATTCTGCAATAATACATATTTATGGTTAAGTTAAATGTTAATTGTTTGCGCAAAACAGATTTCTCTTTGACTATACCTTTAAAAAGAGAGCTGCCAACCTCTTCCCTCATCCTCTCTGTCTCCTTGAACATCCTGGCCCTTCTTATCTACTGCCATCCTTCCATTTCATCCCTTTTTTCACTGCTATTTCACTCTCTGCATCTCGCATCTCCTTTGCAGTGATTCACTGTATGACTCACTGACATTATATAAATCTCCCATGATTCCCTACATCACCATGAGCTTTATTCAAATCCTTTAATGTGTATATTGATCCACTGGCTTTCCATATCCATCTGCACCTGCTGCAAATACTGAGTTTTTATTCTCAGATATTATTTGTCTGTGTGGGAGGTGTTGTGTTGTGGGATTGAATTGTATCATTAAATATGTTTCTGTGAGCTATTTCATCAAGATGTTGTCAAGGTATATAGAAACACTTTTGCAATATATTGTAACAAAGAAATATTTTCATGCTACGGAAAAATGTGCGTCCAAAGTGTACATTTAGAATAAAATAAAATCCTTTGTTTTGTTGACTGACTTCATTCTTACAGGATTAGTATTACTAACATAACAGTTATCATCACCAATTATATTTAAATTGGTGTATAACAACATTAACGTGATCTCTCGTGTGGAATAAAGGGCTGTGGGAAGGTTAGACAAATTACAGCCTTGTACTTCTTTCCACAACTATATTCAACTCTAGTTTTATCACCATGACAACTGCGTGCCACTTTTTTTTTTTTCTCTCTCTCTCTGCAGGCTATACTTTTGTGTTTTGATTCCTTATAGAGCACGAGACACTTCATACCAGGTTCCTGGAAAATTCTGAGAATTCACTTAGAACACATTGATTTAATCAATATTGCTCACTTTATCTAAACATGCATTTAGAATGAGGATTCTAGTGTGTTTGTTTATTTGTGCTGGACAAGGACAGCAGTGATATGGGAACCTTTGTGTCATATGGACTGCATCTGCTTTGCTCACAGGAATTAGATTTGACTTCCACAGGTTGCTGGAAAATGCACAGGCTTGCTCACAGTCATATGAGTGCAATTACTCTGTAGCTACATAAAAAGCTTTAGTAAGAAAAGAGAGAGTGAGATGAAGGAAATTCTTTGAATTGAGCTGATTTGAGTTTTTGGGAGGTTTACGTTGTTTTTTTATGTTATGACAAATTATATGTCAAAAACTTTTTTGAGTTTTGAGTTACACCAAGGAGTCTGACAAGAGAGTTGAGGTTGTTGGTGGAGACTTTAAGTCATTCAGATGACTGCAATGTTTTAATTTATAAACTAAAAAGATTTATTTATAAGCCTTTATGCAAAGCATTTAGTTCATTGTCGCTTTAGCAGGCTAGGCTGCCATATGTATTTTTGCATTATGAACACAAAATGAGTCGCTGAATCAATCTCACTACTTGAATAACAGAATTGTAATCGAGTATGACAATCATGCAACACGGATACTGCTTTTACTCAAATCAAAGTGTATCCATGTGGCGCAGCTGGGACAGAATTTGCGTCCAGCGGATACTCTCCAAATTTGTGCTGCAGAGATCATTTTATTTGTGTCCGAAAATTATTCTTGCCACTTTATAAATTTCAAATTGAACCAATGATGGCAGATGAACTATTCTGATGATGTCTTTCATGATTTTCTGGGCCTTGACAGTGTTATTTACTTGGCAGTCAATGGGACAGTCACAATCCTCCTGGTTTTCACACAAAATATCTATCTAAAAATTGTGTTCTAAAGATGACCGAAGCTTTTACGGGTGTGGAACGACATGGGGGTATTAATGACACAATTTTTTTATTTTATTTTATTTTAAATAATGCTAAAATTGTTTAATATTTACAAATTCGATTTTGTACTTGTACTGTTTTATGAATTGCTATGACATAGCTATAGCCAGCATCTGCTGTGTGCAAACATCTGACAGACGTCTGTTAGATGTCAGTTTTACATACATTTGATGGGAAATGCAAACCGAATATACTTTTGCATGATGTAAGTGTCAACTAACTTGACAGCTGAAAAGTAAAATGCCTTTTCAAGTTAATAACGCTACTAAAGAAGTCGTTTTATTCTAAATAGGCTAAAATAATGGCACCGTTTAAAGAAATAGTTCATCCAAAAAATGAAAATTCTCTGTTCATTTACTCACCCTCAATTATTTCCAAATTAGTATAAATCTCTTTGTGGTGGCGAACACAAAGGAAGATATTTTGAAGAAATTTGTGACCAGGCTGTTTTGGGTCACAATTGACTTCCATAGTAGGGGAGACCGGGGATTATTGTAACACAATTTTTCTTTAGCACCTAAAACTACCTTTTTTTTTAGCTACATGACTAAAATTTTTAGGCAAAGTA
>JAUCMS010000002.1:8055273-8067251 GCA_032357445.1 Enteromius radiatus
TGGTGATTGGGAGCGTGTGATTGGCTGTGACTCTGGTGTGGTAGGTGCAGATCCAGGAACAGGTGCAGATGTGACACAGACTGATAGGATAGGATTTGCTTTGTTTTTAAATAATACATGGTTAATTAATAAGCTCATATTTTTGGATCCATGTAAATAATTTTTTTTATATATATGTTTTAAATGAAATAAATGTTTGATTTAAAGGATATTTTTGTATTTTTTGTACTCGGATGCCACCATTTAACATCAGTATTCAATCCAGGTCCTGAAGCAAAACCAGCCTAGAGCCGATGATTGTGAACCCGAGACAGTGAGACTACAGTCAGACCCAAGTGACCAAGAAAAAGCAGCTTTTTCCACAAAGCACAAGGACAGTGTCACGGCCAGAGATAATGCCCTATATTGGCTGCTCTAGTGACTCACTGGCTCCAATAAGCTCATTCCTGTCTGCCTTGGCCTCTTCATCCACTCCATGGCACCAGACAACGTCAGTGGGGGTGACATTCTGTCCTAGATTTTATGGTTATGTTGCAGGTTTATGAAGTCCATACAGCAGTAATGTGTAATGTTTAACTCTGTTTAGGTCACTGATGGATCAGAAAACAGCTAAAATGTCTTGACTCAGTCTGCATCCAAACGGTTATGAGAGAAAAAAGAACAGCCTGCAGTTTAGGTTTAGTGGATTCTGCATATAGAGCAGAGGTGTAGTAATCAGCTCTTTCCTGTAATTAGACAGAACACCAGTGAATGAGAGAGGACATAATGTGTCCCGTTCTGTTCTGTTTGGCACTCCTGGGCCTTGCCCTCCAGACATGTCTAATAGGAAGAGAGTGTAATTAAAAGAGAGAAAGAATGAATTTAGAAGTCTCTGAGATGAACGAGCTATGGAGGGCTGATCGAATATTTAGTAATGAGGAGAACATTGATCGAAAGCATTTGGCTTCTGATTCATTTGCACTATTTTTTTCATAATGTTTGCAGATTCATAAGAGATGATAAAACTAAAAGCTAAAAGTTGAAAATGGTCAATATATATATATACCATTTATTTAAAAGGGTCATATGATGGTTCTAAAAAGAACATTATTTGGTGTAATGCAAAGTGTTTATGCGGTTTCAGGTGCAAAAGACATTCCTCTATGCCCCGCCTCCACTCCAGTCAATTTGTACAAAGCCTATTATTCTAAAACAGAGAGGTGTGTTCTGATTGGCCAGCTATACAGTAAACTGTGATTGGCTGAATACCACAAGCATGTGGCAGAAATGTACCACCTCTTACCATAACATGACACCACCTCCCGGCACTATGACATCAAGGAATTTATTGCATCCATGGGGACATCATTACTAATTATCATGACTTAGTACTGGCTTTTTATGTGTTGCACCTATGTCTGCATTCTAAACCATATCTGCATTCGTGATCTGACAACAAAACAAGCACTAACACTACCCTTCACTGCTCAAAACTTGTGTTTAAACAGTAAGTCGCAGGTAGTGAGTCAGAAACGCCAGAGTGTCCTTGCAGAGGTAGAACTGCTCCACTTTATAGTCTCTGTGCACAGCCAGCATCGGCTGCTCTCTGTGTTCTGCAACAACTTGTGAATATAACTTGACCACTGTTTTTTTTTTTTTTTTTATGTTCTCTGTTGGAAGCACAAGTTTCACTTTATTTCAAACTACAGAATGCCTCCGGCAGCAACTACAGCGAGAATAATAGCTCCACCTTTTTTCTTTATGTAAATATTTGAGCCATGTTATGAAAGCCATTTTAGAGGGATGTGTACAAGTCATAATTTTTTATATACTTTTATAAACTCTAAATTCTGATAAGAAAAGTATAAATTCGGAGATTGCAGGAACGTCAGAAATCCACTTATATTTGACAGTGTGAAAGTATACATAGAGTTATCTTAATCGTAAACAGTATACTCTATATACAAAACGTCTCTCTTTTTTTGCTTCTTAAACTGTGCTGGTCCAAGCTTTCTTTAAAGTAAATGCCAGCTGGTTTGGTTTTTTAAATTCTTTATAAATAAATATATATATATATATATATATATACACACATATTAATGTCCAAATACTTCTAGGGGGCACTGTTTAATAACACTTGCCTTCCTCAGTGTGTGTGATTTTCAAGTCAAATAAGCTGCAGTGTAAAATGTCCCATTAATTTTTTGCAAAACAGACTTCAGATGAGCAAGGGATTATGAGTTAATGAATGTGGTGAGTAGTATTAATCTTCTCAACAGTCTGCCTGGAATATTCCTCACTCGATACCTGCCAGACTCATTAACATCTCGGGTCTCATATAATAAATGTGTTAAAATAGGCTTAAGTAGATTAGATTTTATTATAGATTTTGTGTGGGGGTCCATATATTAAAATCCCTGTAGGTCAGCCAGCCCACTCAATACGCCGTAGTGCGACGGTAATAGCTGGTGAAATATTCTCCAGCCAAATCAATCCAAAGAGCGACGACACAAGACGACTTCACCGACATCAATACAACAGGAAGCAGACATAACTGCATCACTTTGTTCAGAACGTTTTGTGTGGCCTCATTCTGCCATGGATCCTGACAACCTGGAGGCAGAGGCAAGAAAGGACATGCCATGATTAGGTGTGCATCTGAGGCTAACCACACACACACACACACCTCGCCAGTTTCTAACAAACATGACAGCTTGACATTGCACCTGGGTTCGATTCATCTGGATCAGGTCCCAGACAAGTGTGAAGAAGGGAACTGAGACAAAGAGAGTATGCAGCCCTCCTAGTAACCTTGTAAGGTGAAACGTCGCAGCTTCTGCACATTTTGAGTAATGCTTGGCTGCTGCACGTACAGTATGGAGATGATTTTCAATAAATACACACTCTGGCCGCACATATTCACACTCTCATCCTCGGAGGTACTTCACACTGTTTGATGAGATTCAGTTGCCATGGAGACAGCTGAAAATGATTGATTGGCCAGCACCTGAAAAGTGCTCACCGAAACTTCTAGATCAACCAGTTATTTTTAAAGGCCCTGTGGGAAATCTCAGCATGAAGGACGTGGATCAAGAGAAAGTTTGCTATATTTACCACGTGATATAAGCTGAAGGTCATTGTAAAAATACTGGCACAATTAGAGACGGTTGTACCATAAGATGAAATTAGACCACTAAAGACATTGAGGGGGGAATGGGATCTTTCCTGTGATTACAACAGGGCAAATTGTGGCTTATTATATTTCATATTGATGCTGCTCTGTTTGTTGTTGTTTATTTTGATAAAACATTTTACAAGTTAAATATTTAGGTTTATATGTCTTAGAGGTTTATCATTGCTCCTTGACGTCAAAGTGACTGGCCAATGAAATAAAACATGGAGGGCTTTAGTTTTCGCAATTTGAATCCAGCGCGACGCCTCAGTTTCAAACGCTAAAAGATTATAAGAAAATATTCAGCAGTATATCTTGTGATGCAAATTAAGAGACTTTTTTTTGTTAAATTTTGTTTTCAATTGACAATATTGGCTTATTCAGGTAACCTATTCCATAACTGAATGTGACAAGAAAAGAAAAAATTCCCGCTAATAATTCTGTACGTAGCCTATTTTAATATAGGCCTACAAATGTTATCTGCGTATAGTTCAAATCGATTACAAATCCCAAATTGATTAATTCCACTAAGAGTTATGTAAAAAAAAAAACACGGATATCTGCATAAATTACCTGTCGTTCAGATTAAGTCTGTCCACACCAGATTAAAAAACAAACTAATGAGAATCACGAGTTATCAGATATCAAATTAATATTTCTCCTTGCAGGAGGGACAGTGTTAAAAGCATCTCACATTTAATTCTACTCCTTTCCATCATTAGAACGGAGTTGGAAATGCTATTCATTTCTCAAAGAATTACATTTCTACATCTAGTTGATACGCATGTCGTCAGCAATGTCAAGGTCACGGGTTCGATTCCAAACAACACGTACTGATAAAAAAAAAATGTGCGCTTTGAATGCACAGAGAGTTTCACTTTTGAATAAAAGTCTGGCAAACGAATAAATGTACTTTGGAGGTCAAGCATCTTTTTTGGGCGGCTTTTCACTTCTCTGCCAGTTCGAATGAATCATTCTTCACTACATTGTACGCAGGCTCCTCTCTCGGGACTAGACACGAGTCTTCTCTGAGGGACGGAGACTGGACAGAAAAGTAAAGTCTGAGAAACATTTCACACAACGACTTCTCTGTAGACAATGAGAAAGTGAAAGGACAAGGCAAATCCATTTGTAACTATTTCGAAGACAGTCTGTGCTGCGTCAGGGTCGTGTGAACTGAATACTAAGGCAAACAATGACAAAAACCCTCTTCTCTGTGGACAGAATATTTTCATCTAAAACCATACATTAAGGCACAACGAATTAGGATTTTTTTTTTCTAATCTAAATTATCGGCTGCATATTAACAGAGATTCAGTATCAAGAGCATTGATGGATTGAAATTGTGGATGACCTGGGACTTAATCGCAGTACAACATCGCCCTCCAGTGGACGAATCAGTTCCTTTTGTAATATATCACTCATCTAAAGAGCATGGTTAAACTACCAATTCATTTAAAAACTACATTTAGCAGGGATATGTTAATTTCGTGCCAAAAAATCATTTATATAAAACTAATAATAAAACCCATAAAAGTCACAATTAGCTTTTGTAATTTGGGATGTAATAAAACACTCTTAGAAGCTTTTTTGTCAGAATTTGTTTAATATAATGCTTTTGCTTTTATACAAACATCAAAGACATAAGGCTTTCTTTTACATAAATTACATTTCAAATACACAGCAATACTTTGATTATATTGTCAGATCTTACTCTATATTGTTATTGCTAATTAAAAAAAAAGCTCTGCTACTAAAAATGAAGGTGAAAGTCCATTAGGGTGACTTTTAATCTGCTTTTCTCTCCTGAAACAATATCTGTGACTATTAAATCTGCAATAAAATGTGGGTAATTTAACTTTAAAATCTGTACTTGTGAGAAAGACTCAATATATCTATTTGTACACTAAAGACAAAGAAGAGGTCATACACATGTCAGTAAGGTCTTTTTTCATGGCTTAACCCGCATATCCTGGCTTATGGCAGACAGTTAACTACTGATTTGATAGTTTTTGGTAGGATTTGAAATGACAATGAGCAAAAATGATCCAGCATCACCTTCTGAGGTGGGCAACTGCACCGTAAACAAATGTCTCTGTGCTTTCCTACCTGGATTTAAAAAGAAGAGGAAAAGAAAAACGCATTTTATAGTCTCAAAGCCGATTAGTTAATGCTGCAGACTATGAAACACAGAGGTCACAAGTCAGATCCCAAGCAGTCCAGGAATTGCTGAGTTAGCGTGAACACATTCCTGCTCTGTCATTCTGTCCTTGAAAATCCAATAAGCAACCATTATCCTAAGAACTTCAAATCATCTTCAGACAAACCGATGTTGATATTGTGCGTAGAGAGGTCACATCTTGCCTGCACTAATTACATCGCAAAATGTTTCAGATCCACATCAACGTAAACATAACTGCCTTCACACTTTCACATTTAATGACATAGAGTGCCAGGGCGAGAGAATGTAAGAGAGAGAGATCGTGTGCAAGAGCTTTCAGTGCCTTCGTGTCATTGTTGGTCTCTGGGAAGACATCTCGTAGATACCCAGGGTCTGTCAGCCCAGCTGTACGTCCATGTCGATGGGACACAACACGTATCTGGGGTCAAGTTTAGGCGTGAAGTCACCAAAGTGCTTGGAAGCCTCGGTCCCAAAAACATCCAGCACTTTTCGGTTCATCACAGCAAACCTGGATAAAGAAATCCATAACTTGATGTGTTCAAGAATGAAACTTATTCATCAGAATTTCCACTAATACGCACCTGCCCTTCGTCAGCCGCAGTAGAAACTTCCAGTACGATGGTCTCAGATTTTGCACTTCCATAACAGCCTGATAAGATCCACCCAGGATATGGAAAACAAAAACCTTGAACTATAGGCATGTTTCTTTTATGTTCACAAAGTAAAACTATTCCTTATCGTTTGGCTTTTAAAGTGCACTTAAAAGTACTGTCTTCCATTAATTAAAAAATAAATAAATAAAAAAAACACACTTGGAGCGATTCTCATTCAGTACATGACCATCAAGTCATCAATAAATGACACTGGCACAAACAGCTTCTGCATTTTAATGTGATTTGTATTTTCCCTTGGTGTAAAAGTGTCCTTGGTTATGCTGAAGGTGCTTTTATTTAGGTAGATTTTAAAAACTTACCGCTTGAAAACAAATAGCAGTGGAGATGGCATAGATTACGGTGTCAGCCTCAGGGAAGTACGGAAACTTTCCTGCCTCGATCCCTTTGAAATACAATGTCTAAAAAGACAGTCAATACATTATTAGTAGACTATACATACACATATATTATGTATAGACCTTTTATATTGCAACCCGTATAAAAATTCTTTTTGAAATCAGAGTATTTATTGAACTTTGAAATGTTTTTTCCCCTTGCATGTTTAAGAATCATATGTAAGGCTCTTATGGTAGTTTACTGAGCACAAGAAAAACACTTTATATAATATATTAGTGCTGTCAAATGAATAATTACGATTAATTGGATCCATAATAAAAGTTGTTGTTTAAATATCTGTGTGTATACTGTAAAATTTATATTATATATATATATATATATATATATATAAATATGAAATATAGGAATATGATTGTAAAAAACATGTCAATGTTTTCAAAATATAACTTACTTTGGATGCGATTAATTGTTTGATTATTGTTTTTCACAGGTCAAATATGTTATTTAGAAGAGCAGCTAGAAGAAAATCACGTATTGATTAAACCATTTTAAAGGAACCCTTTAAATGTGGTCTATTCACAATTCTCTGAGACACCACAGAAATCATTGAGAAGCAAATCTTACTCATTTAAAATTAATATAAAGCCAGAGAATTGCTACCTCCACTAGTTTGGAGAAGAGGTACATAGAGATGGTGGTGCTCTTGTAAAAGAACATTGAGGTGCCAGCAAGAAAACCTGAAAAGACAAATGGGGAAAAAGGTGAGTTGAGAACGGCTGTGCAATGGGAAAAGGGTTCAAAACACTCTCTACCTGCTATGAGAGCATGGAGCTCGTCGTCCAGGTTACGCATCCATCTCAATAAACAGCTTGTACCCTTTCGTAAAATAGAAGTGAGATGGAGAGATAAAAATATTCACAACTGAAAAAAAGGTTGAAACACAAAACCCCCTAAAAGCTGCGGAGAAAGCTCATAGAAAAAACACCACTGGATCTTAGTGGAGATGAAGTACCTTGTATATACTGACAAAAGATCCCAAGAAAGCTCCTAGCTGGAAGTTCTCTTTGTTGTAGAGCAGCCAGAGCAGTCGAGAGGGTTTTGTAAAAGCCTGTCTGAATGCTGATGGAACCTTCAAACAGCATTGAATGAGGTAGCCCACGCTGAACATTCGGATGAAACCCTTCAAAAACACAAAGCATCTCAGGAGCTGCTCTCCAGAAAGCATATTCCAACTTCCGTGTCAGCTGTCAAAGGGCACTGCTATATCGACAGAGCCTTTAACCCACATAAACTCGACACATTTTATGCATTCACATTCTCTCTCTTCCGTTCAAACACAAATGCTCAGAACAAACATGAGTGGTTTGAAAGACAGCAGGTTAGGAGGTCTCAGACACTTACTTTAACACAGTAGGAGATGCAGTTGTCTTGATAGTGTTTGCAACATCTATGCCTGGGTCCATGTTTGCATCTAAAGGGGACAACACGCACACAAATTAATTCAAACGGAAATATTCATGCATGGAAACTAAGCTGAATTTTGAACAAACAGGGCTGAAGATTAACTCCAAATTTCAAATGCAAATAAAACACCATTTTTACCCACTATTGTATTTTCGTTTGAGGTCAAATAGTTTTTACAATGAAAAATAGATGCTATTCTTTGAAACACTTTTCAAAGAATCCTAAAAAAATGTTAAAATATTAAGCACCACAGCTGTAAGAAAGTGATAATAAAAATGTTTTATGAGCACCAAATAAGCATATTAGGATATTTTCTGAAGGATTATGGGACACTGAAGACTGGTGTGATGCTGAAAATTTAGTTTTGCCATCGTAAATAAAATTACATTCCAAATATAATAGAAAAAAAAGACTTAATATAGAAAACTATAGTAATACTTTACATTACTAAGGTTTTCATTTTCAAAAACATAAAATCCTATTAAATCTACATTTCTGAATAAGTGTTCCCTTTAATATATAATTTCCTTGGTTTTAAATTTTATTTATTATTGTAGCCAGCAAAAACGTTGATCTCCAACATTATTTATTATTAATCAAATTGATAGTTGCAATTAAATATTTCTTAGAAAGCCACAGAAATACATTTTGTAAGCTACTCTGTCCCTGGTATTTACAAGAATTAAAGAGACTTTAAAAGTCTTTGCATTATTATGTCCAGAAGAAAAAATAAATAAATAAATATATAATAATAATTAATAAATAAATAAATAAATAAATATATATATATATATATATAAATATAAATACAGTTTCCCTTAACTCTAGGATAATTCTATCAACATTTTCTGATGTAATGGACAGAATTAAAATGCCATATATATATATTTTGGAATTTGTGTTACTTATTTGTATTTCTCTCACTCACATAGTGTCTAGGAGTTTGCGAGTAAAAGCTCTGATGCAGCTCCCCCTGGAGGTAGGCGTGTGCTCCGGTCTCTCGTCCGGGGGCTGCACGTCTCTCTCTGAACCCTTTCCGTATGCATGCTCAGCCAGACAAGAGTGTGTCGGGATCTCCTCCTTGCCAACTATAAATCTGCCACAGCCAGACACATAATCTCCACACAGTCTGACATGAGTCGTTTATGCTCTTAACAGGGTGTTTCCTAGGGCCTTAGGATTAATAGCAAATCCTTGGGAATTTAAGAACTACGTGAAGTCATGTAAATCGATAAACAAACTTACTTTAAGGCAGAGAATGCAAAGCCATTCAGTCCGTCTTTACATCTGAACATAAAACCAGAAATTGCAATGTTAGTCGGGCCAATGTGTGTAAATAAACAAATAGGTTTTAATTTGAAGAGTCCATTTCAGTCCTGCCCTTGGAGGACCTCAGCAAGTCTACTAATAAGATGATGTATTAAAGAAATAAAATAAGCAGGCCTGGCATCCTCCAGGACCAGGACTGAGAGGCAGTAACCTGACCAACTGACCTGAAGAAAAACATGTAGAGGGATGCAGTCAAGCAGAAGAGAAGAATCTGGAAAAAAAAAGTTTTTTGGAAATTATGAGACAGACATAAATTGAAACTTATGATCAGCTCAAGGCTAGGCCAAATTAATAAAGCTTTTGCGAGTATGCAAAGTGGTGTTGCATCATTAGCACTAAATGATCTCAGTGCATGATATAAGGTCCATTTACGCTAATGCTTGCTTGAGGTCAGTATTTTCTTTGTTGTTTGTTTGACTCTTATGATTAAAATGTCTGCATTTATTAAATATTAAAAGAATACTGTAAAACAGTAATGTTGAGAAATATTATTAAAATTAAACATTCATTTACAATTATTTTACCATTTATTTTATTCCTGTGATGGCAAAGCTGAATTTTCAGCATCGTTACTCCAGTCTTCAGTGTCACATGATCATTCTATCATCCTAATACGTCGATTTGGTCTCAAGAAACATTTCTTATTACTATCAATCTTGAAAACAGCTGATCGCTTAATATTTTAAAACCATGATACATTTTTGATAAATGAAAAAAAGCATTCTTTCAAAATAATCTTGCTAACCCCTAATCTCGGAGCGGCAGACTGAACTGTAACGTACCTCTCCATGTTTCATAGGCTTAACAAGACCCCTTGTGACAGCCATCCGGAAAATCGTCTCTGTTGCCTGTAAATGACACAAAGCACTTAAGATCGAAATCAGACGAGGTTTACTTGAAACAGACAGTTTGGATCACAGCATTCCAGAAAAAGTAACATAAGTGACAGATAACAGATGTGATGTTGACTACTGGCAGGAAATGGTCATGCAACTATGAAAGAACTGTCAAGACATAACACAGCGGAACTGAAAAGTAGCAATGCTGAACCGTCATACCAGGTTTGCCATGTAAATTGTTAGGAGTCCTCTCCTGAATGAGAAAACAGACAAATTATACAAGAACTAATTGAGGTTTTGCGACATGACATTTTTTTTTCACTACACTAAAGGCGCTTTTCCACTACACAGTACCAGCTCGCCTCGGCCCTGTTTGGTTTTCCACTGTGTAAAAGTTGTACCTGTACCTCCACAATAGTACCTGGTTGTCATAGCGACACTGCAGGAAACTGTCGTGACGTAATCTTCTACGCGACACACACCCGCTACCCACACACACTGGATCCTTTCTTTGGCAACCAAACAAAGGAAAGTCTGCACCTCCTCATTTGACCACGGCGTAAACACACGCAATCTCTGGCCAAACTTTTCAAAAATGGCGGGGTTATTCTGGATACTATTGCTGGCGCATGCAATGATTACGCAGTGAATAGTGACGATTCTCTCTGACCAATCAGCAGTCTGCTTTGTTTTCACGTCACATTTTAGTATCGCCTCAGCTCGCCTGGAACCTCGCCGGAGGTGGTACGAAAAAAAAGTACCTGGAAGCCGGTACAGGTACAACTTTTACACAGTGGAAAATCAAACAGAGTCGAGTCGAGTCGAGCCAGTACTGTGTAGTGGAAAAGCGCCATAATATACTTATTGTTCTAGTTATAGTTGTTGGTGTAGAGAATACATCAGAAAACATTTCCATATGCAATTTGGTTTAAACTTTGGATAATTTGTATAAAATTTGTATAAAACAAAGGCCAAAGAAAATCTGTGAGGAAACCTGAGCTAACCTGCTTTTCCGCTCTATTAGTATGGCGATGTATGAGGCCGGCAGTGCCGCCCCAAAGCCGGCTGACCAGGAGTAGAAACGCCCCAAGAGCTTCCTGAATAACAGAGGAAAGCATAGCTAATCATTTATAATCAGAATCTAACGGACATGCCTTCAACTGACAATATCACAGCTGAATGTTTGTCTCATTTGGAAGGGATTAAAATAATTTATTCACAAATTAGGTGAGTGGTCCAGTCATGCAGAATGCCAGTCATAAATCCCAATGTGTAGTTTATTTGATGTGTCAAAGGTTATTACAGTCACATGTGGACGGATATGTGCATAGACTTTAAACGGCTGATAAGGACAGGGAGTCAAAGGTTGCTCATGTTCGAACAGCCATACACGTGGAATGGCAAATGTTTCCAAGAACTGTTTGTGAGCAGAATTTTAAGATTACCGGAGAATGCAGAAAAATGCAATGTAGAGGCCTCCATTTGCGGTCAGGAAAGATGTAGATTGCAGGATCTCAGGAAGCAGCCTTTTCTTGTAATAATCCTTTTTCCTCCTCCTTAAAATTGCTGCAATCTAGAACACAAGGGAAGGGGGGAAAAAATCAATTGCATATTAAAGAATTTTTCTGTTATTCAAGGAAATTTATTTCTGACTTAGCTCTCTTAGTGCTCTTTAAGCAAAGACATAACTCATGTAACACATTGGTTTCTTTGGGCAACATGTTAACGCTCGATTTTTCACCCAAATTCTACTGACCTACTGTCTATTGATAGACCGAGCCACAGTTTTTGCAAAATTGAATCTTATGCCAACTCTGTAACCCTACAGTTCAGGTGTTGCACCACTTTAAACTACAGTTTTGCAATAGAAGCTAATGACGCATCAAAAGTTGACAATGATGATTCCTCTGTGAGATCTATAAAGACTGACACCCAGTTATACAAAGCCATGGCATATATATATATATATATATATATATATATATATATATATATATATAATT
>JAUCMS010000002.1:8072004-8082234 GCA_032357445.1 Enteromius radiatus
AGCAATATTTAGAAATTTGCAGAGACCAATGCAGAGACTGAAGCCACCTGACAGAAGCCCCTCTCATGACGCAAATTCACGTCTGTTGTACACGCGAATAAAGCGAATGAAGCGAGTAAACTCAAAATGTTCACATGTCTAACTACGGTGTTAACGTACCATGAGACTGACCATAATGATGTTAACTTGCTTGTCACCAACTCACATCATACAAAACACACTCATGAAAGATAACTCAACATAACTCACTAGTCTGGGCAGTGCTGTGGCTCCCACCGTTTTGCATAGTCTTCTGAGGTCCCATTTTGAATTCAGCCTGGGTGCAGTACAAACAGCATTCATTAATTTAGCTTTTATTCTCATTAAAGCAATTAAAAAAAAACAAAAAAAAAAAACTGGATAAATGCTGAATCAAGCAGCACAAAAAAGAAAGGCGTCTTCTCTCTCACCTGACCACCATGAGCTTGTACTTATTGGCGTAATGAAGAGCCATGTCAGCAACTTTGCCCCCAGTCACAATCACATTGGCCCCCGAATCAGCGATAGACTTCACCTGGGCCTCCATCAGGTCCTCTTCTCCTTTACTGAAATTCATGAGTTCCTCTGCATTCTTTATAAGTACTGTTCCCTGTGAAGCAAAAAATATTTAAGGAAGAAAGCCCAAAACCCAAAGTAGAACATGATTTAATGCACATTATTTGAACAACATACAAAAATACTGTCAATACATAGACACAAAAGGTCCATCTAATCCAATCCATTAGCCATTTTCCTACCTTTGTTTCAGTAACCATGCAGTCAAAAGGACAGGAGAACACTGCTATCTTTGCGTCTTTCACTGATGTGATGTCTCCTTCTGTCTCTTTCTTAAATACCATCCCATGAAGCATCATAGAAGAGTTCAGTCCACATCCCTACAAAGAACAAAACAATTAACTGAACCTGAATTACAGACTTTCATTTATTTAAAACAGTGCCTAAATTCACATTATACTTACCAATATTTTGCACACTCTGACGTTATCGACATTGAAATTGCCAGACTCAGGAAAGATAGAAACTGTAAAATAGGTAGTAATAATACAATTATTAAAATAACTAAAATAAAAAAAAAAACATTATCACAAAATGAAAAGCTTTCCCAGAAATCATGCCTTACCACAGGCCTGTGCAATAAGGTTGGCCAGGAAGTCCTCATTGCCGTACTGTTTGCTCATGACAGCTGAGCGGATCACGGCTGTGGCCTCATCCAGATCATGCAGGTTCTTCACAGATGAACAGACGCAGTCGGGCAGAAGCTCCAGAGCTTTCTTACATGCCATCTCGTAACCCTCAATCACCTAGGAAACAAAAATGACCAGACATGCTATCAGTAATGTAAATTCATTATATAGTAGTTCTTAATTTAAGATGAATTTGCATTCTTTTTTAATCTAGAAAAGATACATAAAAAAATTCTAAACAACTACATCACTTTTAATATGGAACCAAACTTTTGTTCAGACTAAAAACAATTTTTTTTATAACCACTTAATGCAAACCTGGCATTAGTGTGTTTTTTTACTGACCTCTGAGACAGACAGGCCCATCCTCAGCAGCTCCTCTGCAACCTCCAGTAGAGCACCAGCAAACACCAGCACAAAGTTTGTGCCATCGCCTACTTCCTGCTCTTGCATGTGGGATGCCATCACGATCATTTTGGCTGCAGGGTGCTGAACCTTGAGAAAAGGAAAAAAAAGAGAGAGACATTCAAATATAAATAAATGAGACATTATTACAAATTATATGCATTAGTTCATTTTTCCCCCCACAATTATTATTATTTACCTCCAGCTCTCTGAGAATGGTGGCAGCATCATTTGTGACAAAGAGTTTCTCCAAGTGGTTAATGACCATTTTGTTCATACCTGTACAGAATTGAATGATCAGGTGATATCGCTAAAAAGGACCAATTCAACATTGTGAACAAACTGCCTCACCATTGGGTCCATATGCAGTTCTTGTGGTCTGTGCCAGTTCTTTGCATGCCTGGATGTTCCTGAAAACAGCCTCCTCAAGACCTGAATAGTGCTGATTGTGGAAAAACAAATAACAAACATAAGCCATTTCATATTTTGAAAACATAAAACATTTGGGGCTGGTTAGTGTTTTCAGTATTCAAAACTGAGTAACGTGCTTATTGATCATTTTCAAACTGAAATACTAGGCAATCAGTTGACACTTCTTATAATGTATTGCATAATATACTTCATTGCTGTAGCTCTGTGTGATGCTTGGTAGAATTCCATCAGAAAGAACCATTAGTAGTATTTATGATATTTGATGGTGCAATGTTTAACAAAACTGAACGCCAGAGCTAAGGGCGTGAACATCTAAAAAAAAGAAAAGAAGCTAAACTGGAAATTAAAAACACTCAATCTTTTGTAAAAGATAACAAATTGTGAAAAACAAATTTTGTTTGGTTAAATCCTATACTTAAACGGTCTGATCGGCATATCAACAAACCGAATATCCAGTGATTATGAATGGGGGACTGCCCTTTTTATGGCAAACTTCATCCTTTATTGTTGGATTATTCGTGTATTTTTTTATAGACGTTAAATAAAACGATACATTTAAATAGTTTTGTGATTCCACAGCTAACCAAAACCAATTTACTTCCTTAAAAGACCTATAAGTCAGTTGGGTGAGTGATGGAGGTGTGATCAGTGTCTGTCTGTCAGTGGCACATGTCTTCAGCTAACGTGCTAAGTTAACTTCATTCATCGGTTACTTTCTAACGGAACCCGAGTTCTGTCAAAACCTCCACATTTTAATTAAGTCCTAACAGTAACGTCAGCCTTGTAGGAAATATTACTCTTCTGCTGGATCCTGAACCGTGTGCTGATTTTACCGGTAGTTGGGCGCTATGAGGCCCAAGTTCTAGAAACCTCTATGAGGAGTCACTGTGTTCGCTCTAAAAACAACCCAACACGAACAAAAAACTGCTTCAACAGCCCTACCTTTGCGCCATCCTTTAACATCTGAGCAAAGCCCGGGGCTTTGGGGACGTGAAGAGCCATTTTGAGCTGATAAGATGGATATTACACTGATGCTGGATGAGGCTGCAGCGCACGAGAAGCATGCAGCTAAGAAAGAACAGGCACCGCTGCAGAGAGTAGAAACACGGATTACTGATCCAGACAGAGGAGAGAGTCGAGCGCCGAGAGAGTCGATTGATCCCCACCCAATCGCAGAAGATGCATTTATTTATTTAAAAGGTTCCTTTAATTTAATAATTACATTTTACATATAAAAAATCTAATTTTTATTTAAAAATGTACATTTAATTGAAAGGAGTTTGGTAACACTTTAAAATAGGTAACAATTGTTAACTATTAACTACGGTTTTACCAATTACTGCCTATTAATTAGTATTGTAGTTGTGAATTTTAGGTATTGGGTAAAAATAAGAGGGTTGAATAAGTTCATGTAGAATAAAGCACTAATATGTACTTAATTAGCACTAATAAAAGACTAATATTCTAGTAATATGCATGCTAATAAGCAACTAATAGGTGAAATTGTAAAATAAAGAATTTTAATATAGTCAACATATTGTAAATTATTGATATCACTTTGAATAATAGTAATCAAATTGTTATAATTAGTTTTTGTCTGAGCCAACTGAATTTATTAATTTAGTCTATAATATCCTCAACTAATTATTATTATAATATAATTATTATTATTTTTTGTTGTTGTTGTTATATTGATCTGTTCATTTTAAATATCATTCTATTTTTTTCATTTTACATTTCTGTCTTTAAAATTAAATAAAATATAAAAATATATTTAATATATTTATTAATTAGTAAAATAGAGTAAATAAAACATTAATAAATAATAGAATAATAAATCAATACAGTAAAATAAATTAAATCTACTTTATTTTAAATATAATTATATTTTAATTTCATTTTTATATTAATATATCTTTTAAAATGCATTTTTTTATATTTTTTTTTTCCATGTGACCCATGTTTTGCCATCAATTTGATGCACACAGCTCTGAAAAAATTGCGAATCATAACCCTGAACCATTTTCTGAAGAAAGCACATAAGAACTACTGCAAAAATCAAACCTCTGCATTGTTCTTGTGAATGTGTGGGTGACTCAAAGCTGATTGGAGAGATGGACATTGTTGTAGTGTAAAGTCATGCCATCTGTGCCATTTAATTGGTGTCTGGCTTGCACACACAGAATCACAGTGCCACTCTGACAGCCTCCTGCTGAAGAGCTCTGATTACTTTGGCTTTGTCCGTGAACCAGCTTTTGGCTTCTCAGTGTACACTACGAGGATTACGACTAGTTTACTGTGATTTTTTACAGTCAAGAAGATCTACAGGACTCTCGATGGAGTGTCTTCAGCTCTGTGTCCTCTGCTGAGCGACTCTTGAGGCTCTTTTAAGAGATAGTTTTCTCTAAATACGTTTCTACTGTCAGGTAATGTTTTTTTTTAATTGTTTCCTGCAGTCATATGTAACAAAACAAACTTCTTAATATCTTCTTTTAGCTTTAACAAAGTAAAGTTACAGTAGTCAACAAGCCTTTTAACAACCTTTTTTATACTTTTCATGACATTAACATCAGGCTTTCCGTCCTCTGTAAAAAATATAAATATACAGTATAGTAAATAATACATACACAAACAGTTTCAACACTAAGAAACACTGTGCAGAGGTATGATCTCATTTGCTGGCTGGAAGAGGATTTATCTCCAATTGTTTAATCCCTGATGCAACTTTGGGCACATGATGAAACCTTCTCATCATGACCTCTGAAAGGCTGCTGATCTCATTCATCTGAAGGTTCACATCCACCCTTTTAATCCACATCTGCTTTTTTTCTAGGAATAAATGATCACCTCAACTAGACGAGTCTCTGCAGATAAACCTGAAGTACAAATCGCTTTCAGCCTTGACGAAGCCTCAGGTAACGCATCTCAAGAAGAAAATGCAGATGCTTGTGACAAAGACACTGTGATTGAAAGACTAAAATAGAGTCACGTCCCCCCGCTCTGCATACGTCCATACGATGCATGACTTCTACCAAAATGGCAACAAGCAAAACCCACCCAAAGCCTCTCATGTGGGATCAATTCAACTTTTGCCATCCTTTACAAAGAAACAGGTGCCCTCTCTATTTTAGTTGATCTCTGGCATCTTAAAAACAAAATATCTACCTAGCCACAAAGTCAACAGCGCTGTCAAAGTGTTTTACAGCTATTCGGGCAAATGCTTTGATGGCAGCTGCTGCCTGGGCATTGCAGCATCAGGTTTCTGTTTTAATACCTCACTGCTGCATGATGCACTCATTTGCTTTTAGAACACTGGCCTAAATTTAAAAGCATTTAATACTTCACGCTTCGCCGCTACTTTGCCCTGCGTCCTTTTTTTTCTTTCCCAAAAGTGAAACACAAATAGAGCCCTATAAACATGTTACATTTAGCCTTCTTTCCCATAACTCCTTCCTTCTTTCCTTTTTTTCTTGTGTGTGTGATTAACAGTCATTAATTAATAAAAAACTATAGCTTTAGTTTAGTTCTTTAGTTTAACTAAAATCAACAAATTAAAAATAACAACCGTGAAGAAAAAAAAAATAAACTAAAATACATTTTCATACCTCCAAAAGTCAAATATAACTCTATAACTCGAAAACAATCAAACTAAGAAATAATAATATCAAATATGTATACATATATACATATTTGGTACATATTACACATTACGTACATATACCTAAAACATACATGTGTGTTTAATAGAATATATGTTATATTTATATTTTACAATATATTATTCAACTGTTGTTATAGCTACATAAAATAGCTCTGATATGAAAGTCTACAATTACATATACAAAAATATAAAATTCACACAAATAAGTAAACACACACACATAAATGCAGAACATGGATATATATATATATATATAATAGTAATATTATAAAAAATAATTCTAACATAAAGTTATACAATTATACAAAACCCCCCACAAATGCACACACACATATATATATACACACACACACACACATTCACACTCTCTCTAGTGTGTATATATATATATACAAAAACACACAGACACACACTATTACTTTACATAAAATAAAATTCTAAAATTAAATATACAAAAAATTATTGAACACACACACACACGCACGCACGCACACACATTTATTAGAACTACTTTAGTTCACAAAAAATGAATTAATTAATTAAATAAAAAGTGTAACAGTATTTTTAAAAGAAGTGTATTACTCCAAAAGTAAACTAAACTAAATTAAATGCAAAAAAATGAATAATAATTAATTACAAACTAAATAAATAATTTAAAGTATACATAATAAAATTCTTATGTAATATATTTAACATTATATACTATATTACATTTACATTTTTATATTATATTGTATTATATAAAAAAATGAAAGACTGATCTGACGATGAAAAACAAATCAAAATAATATATGTGGTAAAAAACAGTCCTGTTCATCCCCACCTGGTCACATTCGGCAGGAATCCCTTGCATATTATTTTTTAGATAATACCCGTGCAAATTTGAATGTATATTTATCTTTTAATTGGCCGACTGGCTGATGCACGACTGTAAACAGGCCTGTTTTTAGCTGATTGCATCAGAGGATTCTCTTGGACATAGCTGGCATGGCGGGAATCAGTGCAGACAAGCTGTCTGTCAGATCGCTCGTTAAAGACAAGTCATTGCGAAGAACCTGGGAGATAGTTACTTTCAATCTGTCCGTTCAGGATTTAGAGTCCATGGCCGAACAGCTGCTGCTATAATTAGGCTTTTGCCACTGATCTGGAAGCAGTATCCAGGTGAATAACCACATGTATGTTTACATTAGAGAAGCTGGACCTAGATCAGTGTAAAGCGCTAACTGCTCGTTTTGTGGTATCGTGTGCACGGTGGTATGATTTCGCTGATTAGATGGATGTAGATGTCACCACTAAGGCCTTGACTGAAGATCTCAAACATTAGCATTCTCATACCAGACATGTTCCTCTGGCTTTCTTTTCCTCTCAGAGTTGAAGGATGCAGAGGATCCCCTTCCATCATTCCCTGACCTTGAGCAACGCCTGCAGGTAATGTTTATTAATAATCGGTTTTAAAACATGACGGCATAGTAACGTTACTGCATGCTTAGCATACGATTACAGAGTCTGCTGGAGAATACAGCTGTAATAAGCCTCTGGTAACAGTAGATATCATGCATATGACTGTATATCTCACAACTAAAAAATGTTTGTGTAATAAAGTTTGGAGTCATAGGCTAAATCCACTGTGCTAATATTAGCTCTAAACAGCAGAATCAGCACTAGAGTTTTTTTTTATAAGATTCACGAGGAAAGAAGCAAAACCAGACAGGAATAGTCTGAGAAGAACCCTTACAACATTATGAGCCCCTGCAGGTCACAGGAATATATTACTGCTGCTTTCAAATGTTTGTTTTTCTCTTTACTTACTCCTCTAAACGGACTATTTTCAGTTGGATGCCCAACTTTTATTCATTTTATTTAATGAGACAACTTTGTCATTGAGGAAATGTTTCAGCAGTGCTTCTGTATGACCACAAGATGGCCTTAGTTTTATTTACCTTTGAGTTATCATTAGTCTTAACAGAAAATCACAATTGAATGATATTATCAATGGAAAATTATAAATTTAAAAGAAAAATAAATTTACATTATATATATTTGTTAATTTACTGTGGTTGTTGTTGTTAAAATACATTTAATAATAATATTAACAACAACAGAAAAATACATTTCATTTTTACCATTAGAATCTCATACATATATATTATTATTCTTATTATTCTTATTTTATTGTACGTAAACATTTAATAAAACCTTTACTAAATAAACAACTGATAATTATTTAATAAAAACATTGAAAAAAATTGCCACTACAAGTCCATAATTTCTTCTTCTTTTTCTAATACATTTATTAGATACAAAATAATAATTATAATAATAATATACCATTAGAAGCCCATGCATTATTATTATTCAATACTTAATATAAATACATTATTTGTAATTTTTGTAATTTAGTTTTTGATAATTATTCATTAAAAATCGTTTTACAAATTATTTTTCACTAGAAGCCCATCAGTTTTATTAGTGTTATTGCGGTTGTTTAATTATTATTAAATACAAATCTTTATTACATACCAAATTATATAGAAAGATTTAATCTTTGTCACTAGTAGCCTGTCAGTTGTATTAACTATTATTGTTGTTGTTTGATTATATAAATAAAAACATTTAGCTCATAAATGACATACTTTGTATCTAATATATCTTTTTTGATCTTATTGTGAACACTAAAATAAATACTTCCTCATAATCATTCATCAAAATGTAATAACTTGATGTCCTCCAACTTTTCACAACCCAGTCAATTCCTGATGCACAAAATGTCCTGACCAACTGTGTGTTTTCCTCTTTAAATACATTGTTTCACTCAAAAATATGCTCCATTGCGCAAGTAAAATGGAGAAAGAATGCTGTTTCATGTTGACATACAGTTTCCTCAGAACTAGTAAACTGTTACTGACACAAAAAAGGCTTTGTCACTATTATCAAATACGCTCTCAGACTGTTTTTATGGAAAAGGCCAAAGGCAGTAAACTTCCATGTGTCTCATGGCTTCATGTGCTGACTATTGTGAAGATTAAAAAAAAAAATCTTTATCTTTCAATATATATATTTTTAGCAATCTATAAAGCTGTTTATCCAATTATTTCATTTTTACTTAAATTTATGCATTTGAAGGTAGATTCTCCATAAAAGTGTCCCTTTCTGAAATGCTGAAATTGTCCTATATAGGCTGGATTTAGCACGCATAAACACACACACACACACACGCACACACCCACACATTAGGGGAAAAACTGGGAGAAGTTGAAGCGTTCGTTCGTGTGGATGATAATCTGTAGGACTGTGGCATGAGTCATTGCGAAAGAAGAAGTTCCTGACACAAAAGGAATAAAAAAAGTCAAGTGTCTCACAAACTGTTTCCACATATAATGTTTCATCTATTGATTGAAACCCTCTTGTCAGGCCGCATGACGATTCTGTGTATATTCCAGGATGTAGCAGACAATCCAAATATAACATCATAAAGAAAAAACGAAGTTCCTGAATTCATCTCCAGTCAGTGCAGCTACAGTATATACACAGACTATAACATATTTCTCAACTAACTCGTTGAAAAAAAAAAACAGTTGTGGTTTGTGCTGATGTATTAGGGAAAATAAAACACTTACAGTTTCACCAATAAAAAAAGGGATGTAATAATGTCATCACCTTTTTCACTAGCCGGTGCTGCCGTGTCGGTCTCTAAAGGAGTCCATAGATGTGTACAAATACCACTGCAAGATGGCCAATGAGTTCAACCAGGTCAAGCATGAAATCGCCAGACTGGAAGACAGAAAGTAAGCTTTAAAACTCAAACACACTGACATTACTGAGATGAAAGCTGTTAATTACTGTATTCATATGTTTGTACAATGAAAAATATATATTTTGTGCTGTCAAACGATTAATCTCGATGAATCGCATACAAAATAAAAGTTTTTGTTTGCATAATATATGTGTAACAAAGAATCAGAGGCTTTCGGATCCATATGCAAGCTTTAATCAGTGTCGTCAAAATCACAGCAAACAGTGCAGTACAGGATTAGCAGAATCGTAGTCAAATCACAAGCACAGATCGGGACAGGCGGCAATAAATCAGAGTCAGAATCAGGCAGAAGGTCGGGGATGGAAGCAAACAATCGTAGAACAGTAAACAGACAGGGGTAATACACTAAGAGGGAAGAAAACTGGGAAAGAATGCTCAGAATTGTAGCCAGGGCAAACAAGACTGCGTTTGTTGGTTCTGTGTACAGAGTATTTAAAGGGTGAGATGATGAGAAACACCTGGGCCCTAGATATGTGGGATTATGGGAAATGAAGTCCATGGGTATGGCTCAGGGATGGCTCCCTGTGGTGGCAATTGGAGAGAGCCACAGGGGTGCGGTTTGTTACAATATGTGTATGTACTGTGTAAATTTATTATGTATAAATAAAAGGTTAAAAGTCGTTAAAAACACACACATATATATATATATATATATATATATATATATACATGCATATGTATTTGTTATTTTGGAT
>JAUCMS010000002.1:8082334-8093387 GCA_032357445.1 Enteromius radiatus
TCAGCTCCCTCCAAAGATTTTTGATTGGATTTAGGTCTGGAGACTGGCTAGGCCACTCCAGAACCTTGCAATGCTTTTGACGGAGCCACTCCTTGGTTTTCCTGGCTGTGTGCTTTGGGTCATTGTCATGTTGGAAAACCCAGCCACGAGAAGATCTGTATGGAGGAGTGGGCCAAAATCCCTCCTGCAGTTCTGGATTTTTCTTTTTAGATTCTGTCTCTCACAGTGGAAATGCACCTACAGTATGCTGAAAACTGTAGACCCCACCATGATTTCTAAGTAAGAGAACTTGCAAAATCACAGGGTGATCAAATACTTATTGACCTCACTGTATATATAGTGCTGTCAAATTATTAATTGTGATTATTCACATCCAAAATAAAAGTTTTTGTTTACAAGCTATATGTATTTACATAAACATAACATATTTTTCTTAAATATATAAATGTATGTGCTTGTCTTTATAAATATACATACATAATAAACATATACAGTACACACTCATACATTCATGTAAACAAAAAATATTTTGGATTAATAATTTCACAGCACTAATGTATACATATGTATATGTATATATTATAGTATGTATAGTACATTTAAAAAGGCTGGTTCTGGTTTATTTATAGAGTGAAACACAAAACCCTTCTTGTCATCTAAATGCTGCTGTAAATTTCCAGTGTTTGTTCTCTTTCTCATTTTCTTTTTTTTCTCACGTGTGTTTTCCGCACCTGAACTTTTTGAGTTTAGATAAAGCACCAATCTCAGCTAGAGAACCACTTGATGTTTATATATTATATCTCTGATTCATCCAGGTGCAGTCAAACACGTTCAATCTTTTTTTCCACATTTTAACCCTTCAAATTAAACAAAAAACACAGAAACGTGGCTGTCCCCACATTACAACCCTGCTCAAACTGTTAACTATGGTCCAAAGGCCATTGGTAGATCACCCGCTGACCCGCATGTGCCTTTGTGAGCTAGTGAAACATTACACACCACAGACAGGTCATCAAGACGTCGTCTACTGCCTATAATATTGTTTTTGTTTTGTTTTTTCCGATTGAGATCATTGTAACAACCCAGATACCCAATGCTGCGGCATCAACAGTTTCACTTCCTATTAAATGGTTTTGGGCACCAAAACTGCAACTGCAGTAACCTGTCTGACACCCAGCTTACATAATACACTATTTTGGCACACACCTTTCATATTATCATTACATTAAATACAGTCTTTAAAAGATGTGATGTAATGAATGATTATAACATGTTATTTCCTTGTTTGTGTTTTTCACGCTCAGGAGAGAGCTCATGGGAGAGCTGCTAGAGGACGAAAAGGTGTCAATGGAGTTTGAACGGCTTGAGGAGGAATACAGGATACTTACGGAAGAGAACCAAAATCTGATAACAGTCCATAGCCAACGCGCAGAGCAGCTAGAGACACTCCGAGTGATCAGTCAAAAGAGACAGGGCTCCTCGTGACCTTTGACACCAGTGGGAAAGAGCTCTCACCTCTGGGTCTTCACTACTGCTTATAAACATCTCAGCATTTCTTCAGTGCTTGTGTAATGTACTGAAGCGGAAAACTGATCTTGAATCAGTGTGCTTAGACCGAGAGACTTAATCAGTGTATATTTAATACATTTAAGCGCTAATATGGGTCTATTTCAGAGCTGAGAGGTTGCCTCACTCGTGTATACCTGACACTGCACTCTGAATATATACTATAAGGGTGTGTTTGTTGACAAATGTGCTTCGCTCGCTTATACTGTACGAATGAAATGCTCTGCTGTGAAAGTTGCTCTCAGTAAAAGTTTTTACTGTTGTCTACTGTCTGCCAGTTGCATAAAAAAGGAATTAAGGAATTACATTTCTGCCCAGCTATTTGAGTTCAAGCTAGGTGACGATAAATGTATGACTACACACCATTGTTTAGTCAGTCAGCAATAGGGAACTTGGGTTTCGAAATGTGATCTGCTCATTTTAGGATTGTGAAACCGTTCAAAAATATCAATGGCTGACACCCCCATCCCACACAGCTGAAATACCAGAGGTGTACGTCCACAAACCAGTTTAGCAGCGTGCGTGAAATGTTTGCTTCCTTGAGGTTTAGGGGTTATTTAGTCTGGAGCTTTGCTTTGTTAGCGTTTCCTTTTCTTAGAATTACAATTGTGAATGTTAAAAATGTAATGCTTATTTTGACATTTAGACTCCGAGTAGCATTTTACACTACAGTTCTTACGCCGTAATATGTAAATTGTACCATAAAATAGTTAAATTTTTTTTTTATTATATAACTTAAACTATAAATAAAATAGAAAAAGAAGGAAGACTCAAAGTGTGCTTGTTTCTGGTTACAATGGTCAATATTCAATATAGTAAATATTCCATTTTGTATTCAACTTCTAGGGACTGAAAAGGTTAATGTGTCTGTCAGTCTGCACAGTGGACTGTGGGTGAAAACCACAGGCCTGGCGACGAAAAGTAAGGAAGTAGTGACGTTAATGATTGACAGGACAGGAGGGCCAATGAAAAGAGGTCTGTGTTTCAGGGAGGCGGGACAAAAACAATTTTTTGGCAGAAGTCACATGACACCAGAGTGAAACACAAGCGCCTCCTTATTTTCATAGTTACAAGTGAGCGCTTTAAACAAGTCGAGTTAGTATGTAGTATCAAATCCATCAAACCTTTCCTCTCACTTTCCGGTGATATGACAGGTAAGTTTACGATCTCTTGTGCTTTTGTCAGTTTTTGTTTCAAGAGAGACATAAAGGCATTAATAATGGAGATCGGTGAACTTTATAGTTAAAAGTTTAAAATCTAATTTAAATGTAAAACGTATTATTTGGTTTACTTTAGATATAGTTCTGTTTCACGCCATACGAATGCGACTTTTTTCTTAATGACCAAGACTGTATTCTTCTGTAAAGATGTCTTTTTTCCAATCGGACGTAGGCTGTGTCTCAAAACACAATGGGATTTCTACCTAGACAGCATTTTAGCAGCGCATCCGCGTTCCGAGGATTCTATTCGAACATTTAAAGCGCGCCAGATGCTGTCTAGGTAGACGGCTCACTATGTTTTGTGACACAAACATAATGTTGGGGTTTTATTACATCCAATGCGCGTCTGTTGTTTTTACTCGACACAGGATTAGGGAAATTAGTTCAAATGGTTCCGTTTAACAACATAAAATGCCCCAGATGAACTGTATGAGGCAACCGACTACTAATTTCCTCCTAAAGTGAAGGAGTAATAGAGAGGGGACAGACGGTGAAAATGCTTGCTCATCCTTTATCAGCAAAACCCAATGAGTCAGCAGTGAGCGCGCACACTTACGCCACTCACACTCATGACTTAGGTCAAATACACTGTTGAGATAAGGTGCTTTCGTGGGTAAGGACACGTAGGTAGTGAGTGTTTCAAAAAACATTTTTCCCGAGGCGCTTTTGTTTTTAGCATTACTTCCCGTAGAACGGGAGTTTTTAAGAAGTATCACACGAGCAAGAGCGCTGTTGAACATCAAGTCGGCTGTCAGGCAGACAGAAATGCGTTGGTTTTCAAGTTCAAGTTCAAAAATAAGGTAATTCTGAGAAGATTACGTTTGAGACGCAAATTGGCCAGTTAATAAGTAAATAATTCCAAAGCACAAAACTTGAAGAGTCGTGAGTGGAGTGACTTACATTTCCTCCCCAAATACAAAGTGTCACTCAGCTCTGATTCCATTCCGGATATTCTATGTCCTAGTTCCTGCTACTAGTGACATAAATAAGAGCAACAGGCAGATTCTGGAAATAAAACAATCTTCTTCATTAACAATAACTTAAAGATCCTTAAAGAGTTTGTTAATCAATGCTATATGCTTTTGTTAAAGCCGTCAGCCTGCATTATTTCAACTTTTTACTTTTTAAATAATCATGTAAAACAGTGCAATTCTGGGTAGAAAACTACATTACTATTATTATTATTCAAATCATGTTATTTTTTTTTATTATTATTATTGTGTATTCCAGTTCTCGGTCAAACTGTTGTTGGGCTATTTTGCTTCAGTAAAATCATGATAACATGATAACATAATATATATTCAGCTATATTCTATTCTTCATAATGAACGATAAACAAATGCAAATGTTATAATTCACCTCTTTGCTAGTTTGTGGGTTATAACTCTTTATGGGGAAAATGAATGAGAAAATGCTTCTGGAAAAAGTGCTGCTGAAAAAGTACTGTTGTAATTTGTAAAAACTGTAAAAAAAAAAACAAAAAAAAACAGGGCAGTTTAATATTGTGTTCACAACAATAAAATCTCTTTAGAGTAAATATATAATTTTACAATTTATGCTGAGCTCTGAAATATGTCATTGGTTAGGAATTGCATGTTAAAATTGCTGCATACAATATCCATAATACGATTTTGTAACATTTCTATCCAGTAAAAGGAAAAGTCACGGAAATTCAATGGTTAAATAGTTTAGAAACCTTGATTATTCCTGCTGTAATGAATTCATAACGAAATAATTTCCAATAGTACACACGACAGTTTTCTTGAATTGAGCACGTATCCTTGATGTTTTTACCATGCAGATTAACTCAGCATGTCGGTGGAAAACTCCAAGTCGTTTAAGTTCACCTTCCAGTCGTCTGTGCACAGTTCCCACGTCCTGCAATGTCTGAATGAGCAGAGGAAGAAAGATCTTCTGTGTGATGTGACTGTTGTGGCAGAGACCCAGAGCTTTCGGGCGCACCGGGCAGTTCTGGCGTCCTGCAGTGATTATTTCAGCGCTCGTTTGTCCAGTCATACACCTGAAGGAATAATCATAAACCTTCCTGATGAGGTAACAACATAATTAAAAGAAGAAGTTTGTGGGATATCTTTGGCCCAATATTGCCACAGAAATATTTAAAGGGATAGTTCACCTAAAAATTCTGTCATTAATTACCCTCAAGACCTTTCAGAACAGATTTTTTTGCTGAAATCCGAGAGCTTTCTGACTACCAATGTTTACGGCCTCTGTCATTAAAGAGACAGAATTGCAATGTTTATGTGAACTATCCCTTTAATTCAATGTCTATGTGAGATATAATTAATTTTTATGTACTTGATTTAAAACATTGTTTTTTATTTTTATTTTAAAGGTTACCTCAGATGGATTTGAACCCTTGCTGGACTTTGCCTACACCTCAAAACTCATCTTTACCAAAGAGAACGTGCTGGAAATCCGTAACTGTGCCTCTGTTCTTGGGTTCAAGAACTTGGACAAAGCCTGCTTTGACTTCCTCCTCCCCAAGTTCTTTGACAGCAGCAGAAATGCATCCAAAGTCCAGAGAAAGTGCTGCAAAACCAAGTGCTGCAAATCACGAGGGGCTGAATTGAGCTCGATTAATGGAGATGATGCTGTTGATGAAGACAAATCATTACTTCAACCGTTGCAGCCTCAGCTTGAAGTCAAAGAGCCATCATGTCCTCCTTCGGTGGCCATTGAGGATGTCGGAAAAAGCTGTCACAGCCAGAAAGACACAGATTACTCCTTTCTGTGCCCGAAGTACCGGAAGTTTCAAATTGCTTGCGGGAAGGAAAGATCCTGTCTGGATGTTTGCGACTCGAAACCCATGTCCCTTGATAAGACAGAAGACTGTCCTTTAAACTGCCTGCCTTGCTCAAGCAATGAAGACGGCAAGGAGATCGTATCATGCGAAAAGACACCTGAAGATTCTCTTCTGCCTGAATGTTGTCCCTTGAATTCTGGTCCTTGCACAGAGCAGCCATTATTTGCAATCTTTAATGAGTCTACACAATCCATTTGTGACTCTGACAAATGGGGAACGTCTCCTCGCTCAGGACCGGAGGATGTTTTGAGGCCATTCATGGAGCTCAAAGCTGACCAATGCTGCGAACAGAGGAGCACGGAGGAAATAGAGGTGGCCAGACAGCTCACGTTCTGGCCGGATTCTTGCCAGGCCTCTCGCTCTGACCTGGGCTCGGTGACGAAACCCTCAAATCTCAACTGTCTGAAAAGCTGCCAGCCAGATCCCAGAGCAGTGGAGTGTCCGTTCCTGCAGAACTTTGGCGCGGTGGGAGCTCATCTGCACGATGGAGAGGGGGGACCCATGTCACAGGGCAGTCCATACATGCCCTCCAACCAATCAGGGGAGGACTCTGATAGCTTTGACACGGAGGGGGACAGTGAGTCTTACAGCAGTGAACGAGTGTGTGAGGTGAGGCCTGCTTGTTTGTTAGTGAATGTTAGTTAAATGTACAGATTATGATTTTTTTTTTTTTTACAAATATATGATCATTATTTTGCTTTTATAGTAGCATTTCAATAATAATAATATAAAAAATAATATGATATTAATAATATTTTTATTATATAGTAGCAGTGTAATGTTATAATATTATAATTTATTATATTACTAAATTCCATTCATGTAATTATTAGCTTAATAACTAAAGTTGTTTTGCCATCTAAGTGGTCACATATATATTTAAACTTTTGTTTTAATTTACTGATTATTCATATTTTACACAAATATGTTATGATTATTATTCATATTTTTGTGGTTGTCATTATTAACAGCAGTTTGATAATAGTATTCTTATAATATATTAGTATTGCATTATTTCATAATATTTTATTTAATTATATTAATGTATATAATTATATTAATATAAAATTATGATGATGATCATCGAAAGTTGTTTTGGAATCGAAACAGTTGTGAATTTATAAAAAAATTTATTTTCTAATTGTCACATTCCTTACTTAAGAAGTTTTAAAGTTGAGCAATTTAATTAATAAATTATAGTCAATTCTATTAATAAATGATCTTACTAAATTATAAAGTTGACCAATTATCCAACGATACATTAAATTAGGTACTTTGCCTGTTAATAGCACTGACGGGGACTTTAGAGACCCACAAAACGTTGCAATTTACCAGCAGTCTGCTATTAAGAAATATTAATAAAGAAAAATTGCTGAATCCAACAATTGAGACCACTTGAGATCTTATCTAGTCACTAGATTCTCATACAGTTGGAATAAACTAAAACCTGACAACTCTAGTAAGCATTTTTAGATTTGTTAATGTTGGTTGGACTTTGCCTTTGTCTGGAATCATAATTACTTGATGCACACCTGATAATGACTTGTCAGACTGCTTGTGAAGTCAAAAGTCCACACAAGTCCTGACCTTAAAAGAAGCATTAACACATAAATCTCTTACTCACTGAATGTTAAGCCAAGTTGACATTATAGTGTTTCAAATATAAACAGATCTGCTTCCGTGACTTCCATGACATGCTGCTTGTTTTCCTCCAGATGGCGCTGCCGCTCTCTGTGGATCAGATCGTGTCTCTGAGCAGGAACGACTTCCAGCAGATGCTGAAGCAGCAATGCTTGACACGAGAGCAGCTCGACGTTGTGCATGACATCCGCAGACGGAGCAAAAACCGGATTGCAGCCCGGCGCTGCCGCAAGCGGAAACTTGACTGCATACACAACCTGGAGTGTGAAATCGAGAAACTGGTGAGTATTCAAAAGATCCTAATAGTCTGAGGGATCCCTAAAGCTTCAAATATAGTTCACTCTTCCAGCACTTCAGATACCCCATTCAGGATTAAAGTTTTCATCTACAGCTGCTTGTTCAGTGAATTTCACAAAAACCTGAATGGAGCGCACAGTATTTTTCTTCAAGAAAATGCATTAAACTCTCCATGGAATCTTATATATATATATATATATATATATATATATATATGATTTAAACGTTTTTTTATAGTATTCTTTTATGTATTCACATTTTATTATGGTAAAGAATTGTATTATATCTTAATGGTCCTAAAATAGTTTTAATAAATGTATTTAATTAAATTTTTAAGAAAATTAAAATTTAAGTTTTGTGAGATTCATCCATACATTTATTGCATGGAAAATATACATCCATTTGGATCACTCAGTTTTAAAATAAATAGACTAATAAACTTAACGTGATGCGTATTTGTCAGTCATACATAAATAAAATGTTTGTAATATTTCTGTAATAGTGCTAATAAATATAATGTGTTTTAAATACACAATAATCAGGTTTCATACATTTTTACTGAATCGCTTGTTCTACAGCTATATTTTCATGTTCATAGATTTTCACCGTGAACAGGTTTATGCTCATTCAAATAAATGTATTTAAATATATATTGTATTAAACAAAATATTATTTAATAAAATTAGATAAAAACTATGCCATGATTTTTCATTCATGTAAGATTAATAGATGCATCACATCACGTTTAACAGTTTATGTTAAAACTGTGTAATCCAATAAAATATTATATGCAACTCAAATGCCGAAAAAAAAAAAAGTATATGTGGTTTCTTTGTGCTCTGCAGAGGAGTGAGCGAGAGAAGCTGACATCTGAAAGGATAAAGCTGAATCAGATGAAGATGAAGGCCTGGCAGAGTTACTCAGGCCTGTATGAGAGGGTCTGTACTGAAGCCGCCCTCAGACCCGAGCAGCTTCAGGTGCTGGCTAAATATTCCTCTCCAGACTGCCCGCTGTCTGCCTTCCTGTGCCCCTCTCCAGATCTTTCTCAGAGTCCCCAGGCTTCAAAGCTCTCCACACACACCTGTTGTTCTGGGGCCAAACTACCACTAAGTTCCTCAATGGAAAATACTGTTGTACAGTCAAGCCCACAGAACCTGTTACCTCTTGGGGTCGCAGAAGCACAGTCGCACACCTGTCCTCCTGACGCCTCGCCATTGGAGTGTAGTTCAATGGTGAATCTCGCCACTGAGCTGCCCATCAGGAATCACAAAACAGACAAATTACTAAATTAAGCGTGATGGTTGAAGGAAGGACCATAGAAAATCAGTGAAGGACTTTAATTATTCACTAAAGGTGCATTTAACAAACGTGACATCACTACTGTCCTCGTCTGGTTGTAGGTTGTGCGTTATATTTTATTTTTTTACTCGAACCCTTTAGCATTAAGTTTGTATTGGTCAGTGTTTAATGAAGTATTTCTTTACCTATGTAAAATGATCATTTACAGTCTTAACACACATGTCCCCGAACATCCTCACATTCTTAGGGAGTCAATCAACCTCAATTAATGGGATCATTTTTGGACTCACAACACAAACCTCATCTCACGGCTCAATAATAACCTTTTTTTCCTTCTCAGGGGACATAAAGCTATTGGACTGCACTGTTTTTGCTTAAACTGTGACACTCAAAACCATTGAATCTGGGAATCAAACTCTCAGGTGTTTATAACTGCATATGTAGTTTCACTAATGATGTTATGTAATTAATAATTTCTCTCAGTTGTGGCAGAAGGGAAATCCATTTGTAAGCAAGAATGGTTTAATTTTATTATGTGTTGCCTTAAACAAAAATCTCATCTTTTTTCTTTTTAAATTTAGTGTTACAACAGTTTGATTATTCCACTCTAATGTTTTGCTTGGGACCAAATATCATCTCTTCAGAAAGCTTGATAATAAATGACATTTGAAAAAAAAAAACCGTTTGATTAGTTAATTTTGTAAATATCTTAATATTAGCGTAGTTTGCGTCCTGTGCGTATTCTCCAAAATGGCGGTACAGTGACTCAGTTATAGTCACAGAGAAGACAAGTTATTAAATAAAGTCGTTATTTTAATTTTCTTTGCGTTGTTTTTTCTTATTGCTTCGTAAATTGAACCACTGATGGCAGATGGAGTATTCTGACGATGTTTTTAATGCTTTAAACTGAACTTTAAACAGTCCTTCCGGTTTTCATCTTATCTTAAATTGTGTTCCGAAGACAAACGAAGCTTTTACGGGTTTGAAACGGGCGGGGGTAAGTGATTAATGACAAAATGTTCATTTTGGAATGGAGTAACCCTTTCGAAGGATTTAAGTATTTTAACTCCTAATCGAAGGACCAAGTAAATTCAAGCAAATATTAGGTTTATATTGTATAATACCTATAGAAAGAGGAATCACTCACGGGTTTTTCTATTCACAGTGTTGCAACAACAGATGGCAGCACCAACACAGACAGAATTTCGCCTTTGCTCAGTCTCCTCGTACTTGATAAACTATCACAATTACAGCACCTGTAGCTGCATCTGTAATGCGTAAACACGCTTCAGTCTAAACAAAGACAGCTCGAGGACAAATGAAATAATTTCATATTACAATCTGTGTTGTCTCCGAACTAAGAATGTGCGCTCTGATAATGACAGGCTGTGAGGCATTTTTCATCATTTCAATCACTTTGATGGATACGTTCTGTCCGGCTGTCAGCTTCAGAACAGTGTGTTCATGTTTGTGTGCTCTGTCCCCTTGGGTTAATCTGGCATGATCATCCGTTTCTGTACAGAGACAGCCATCGGTCATAATTGATCTTCATTTGACAAAGCACCATCAGAAAACAGATTCTTTGTTTTTGGTATATTAGTATTCTAGTATCCTGGTATCTTTACAATAAAAAACATATTAATGTTCACATTATAGTTAGAAAAACATACACTAATAATAAAAGAATAACATTTGTTTATGTCTTAAAACAACAGTTCATCTAAATGTTGTCAAAGGATGAATCATAAAAAATATATATGTATATGTGCAGTGTGTATATTTATTATGTATATATAAAGAGACACATACACTATATATTTTGAAAATATACATGTGCAGTGGGTACGGAAAGTATTCAGACTCCCTTAAATTTTTCGCTCTTTGTATAGTGCAGCCATTTGCTAAAATCATTCAAGTTCATTTTGTCCTTATTAATGTACACACAGCACCCCATATTGACAGAAAAACACAGAAGTATTGACATTTTTGCAGATTTATTAACAAAGAAAAACTGAAATATCACATGGTCCTAAGTATTTAGACCCTTTGCCGTGACACTCATATATTTAACTCAGGTGCTGTCCATTTCTTCTGACCATCCTTGAGATGGTTCTACACCTTAATTTGACTCCAGCTGTGTTTGATTATACTGATTGGACTTGATTAGGAAAGCCACACACCTGTCTATATAAGACCTTACAGCTCA
>JAUCMS010000002.1:8102366-8112750 GCA_032357445.1 Enteromius radiatus
CTACCCACATTCATACTATATAGAACCTACTGTTTTAACGGTCTGGTAGTACGTTCAATTTTAAATGTAGTACCTACATAAGCAGTAGGCGATTTCGGACGCAGCAAGTGTCTGAAGAGCTAGTCTGACCAACTAGCAGTTAGCCAAGGGTAATCAGTTTTATTTTTCGGATTCAACTTAGACTAATATACATTTTTATGTAATTGAATTTTTAAAAAACTGTGACCAGTCTTAAAGAAAAATTTAGCTGACTAACATTTAAGACTAGACTTTTTATGCAACCGGCCCCAGATCATTATCATAACCCTCATTATAATTATCATTACCTTCACTGTACAGGTCAAACATTTGAGGGAGCAATGAGGACATGAAAAGGTAGAATTTAGGCCATCGAATCTAGAAGGTCTGCACTTACATTTTTTTGCGGCGCATGGCCATAATTGAATAGCTTCTACCAGTAAATAAAAGTTTCAGAGAGCACTCCATTTCTTATCTGTCTGCAGACAGTGTGTGCAACCCAAAATGAAAGTGTTCTTCATCTCCTTGAAAACCGTACTAAATTTCTGAGCCGCATGGGCGCTGGATTGAGGTCAAGGGTTTGGGCAGATGGTTTGGAAGTAACCAGTGGATGGGCAGAGGAGGGAAAGGAGTTTATATTTCTTTAAATAACGCACAGCCCTTACAGATATGAGAGTGTGTGGCTAACACGAAGAACATATGTCATCCCTGAGGAGACGCCCGCTCTCTAAATCTGTTGATAAGGACGTGCCAGAGGAGGAGATGGAATCGCTTCTTTGCAGCTGCCGGGATTGGACTCCGTAAAAGAAACAGAAGGCCTTGTGCATGCAGATCAATGATAAAAATAGAACAGAAAGACAAAAAGCAGGACAAGATCAGTAACATGCAAGTGATAGTAAAATATAAGCAGCATTCACATGCAAAAATTAAATAAATAAATATGATGCTAAAATATGCACTCAGTTAATATACATTATCATGTATTATATATATATATATATATATATATATATTTATATATATATATATATAAAGCTGTCAATAAAGGTTAATGCTGTTTCATCAGCAATAATTAGTAAATAATCTTTCCCCAATTTTTATAAACTTACCATAAGTGTCTGAAGACCTTCTTCTTATAGAAATTATATTTCATACCTTGAATTACTTTGCTATTCAAAGAGAGCGTAAATTACTTTACTTGTTAAACATGCCATCTGGATTTGATCTATAGATCAAACAAAACAATTAAACTGTCAAATTCACTAAATGCATTACAGACATATTTAATGGCTGTTGTGCATCAACACATTAAATTTTACACTTCACATCACGCTGTTTTAATTGTCAAACTGTGCTGAAAGCAGCACTTTGTCATCCAAATCAGGTAATAAAACTTGCAGGAGTGTGATAGTGCACTACAGTAAAAGTTTGACTCTCTTTTTTGCTATGTATGTCATGCAAAACAAGCAAGCTAACCAACATGGTTTCAGAAATGTGCTTTAAGTCTGCGACAGGTTCCTGTCCAGTGGGCTGCTGCAAAAACATGCCACAAGCGTCTCATTTGTGTTTACATGGCTCATTTCGGCTGTGACAGCGGCGAGGTAATTAGCTCCTGTAAGATTCAGACCCCAAGGGGCCGTTCCGCCAGCCTCTCACTCACCTCTTCAATATCGCTGTTTTTCCGTGACTTGTAGATGAACTCTCCGATAGCCACGAACACAGACAGCACAAGACCAGCGGCCAGCACGATGAAGATGCCTCCGATGTTCTCCACACCCAGGGCACTGGCCTCTTTGTTGTCCTCCTCAGGGCATCCGTTACCTCGCCACCATTTCTCCTTCATCATGTGCAGCTTTCCCTCTTCCTGGAGCTGCAGGATGGCAATGGTCACCTTGTCCCGGTAGGGTGAGCCTGCAAAATAAATAAATAAAATAGTATATCACACAGAAGCATTTAGAAAAGAGCTCTACAGTATTTGACACGGAAATATGTATAATTATTGGTGCATCTCTATGTTAAACCAAATGAAATGCAATCAAATATCTAAATTATTTATATTTGGATATTTATTTTATATTTGTAAATATATTATAAATATGTACATTTTATAAATATTTTATGAATACTTTTAAATTACATAGATGCATACAAGTACATCGGAATTAAGAATAGCAAACAGTCAAACAAAAAAAATTGCATTCTGCACACTTATACAGCTAAATATATTTTAATCCAATGTTTTGGTCATGTGACCTTCACCAGCTACAGTTAGGAGGCTCAACAGCTTGTCAGGCAGTATGTGGGGCATACCTATTGGTGTGCCAACTCCATAGCCCTTAGAGTCGATCAAGCCTCCAACTTGGGTGAGGTTGCAGTTTCTCTGGGTGATGTACTCTATGCTGGTGGACTCCATGAGGAGGGCATAGTCGGTGGTCAGGACTCTGGTAATCCCTTCCTTGTTGTTCTTCACCAAAGCTGTGTTCTTCCTGCTGCTCATGAATGCCCACATCTTCTCGTATGTTGAGATTTTGGATTTCTGAAATCAAATAAAGAGTTTCAAAGAATTGATTCTGTCTTTAAAAAGCACAACATTAAAGACATGAGTCACGTCGCCTGGATCAATATTTCTTTTCATTCTTTCAAATTCTTGTCTTCGACTCTCGTTCTTTCATCAGCTACTGGAATGGGCTTTTCAGGTTCTCCCTGATCTCTCATTAGGCTGAGTCAAAAGGGGACAAGTTGTAAAATTTGGTTTCTGAGTGTGTCAGTGGACAGCAGGGGGAAATGGGACAGCTGTGTGCTAAATCTCTCACAGCTGATTCGATTTGTCTCGGTTCTCCACAGGCCTGTATTTTTCTAGATATACGCGGATGTAATCATAGCCTACAATCTCGGTGGATAAAGCACGCACCGGCCTCTGTACACACTTCTGTGCTTTATCTGTGTCACTTGTTTGTCTTTCTCTCTCTCTCTAAATGATGAATGGTGCATATGTGTGGCTCGCGCTCATAAGATAGATCACTGGATTATTGGAATTACTGGAATTTTAGATGGCCAGATTGGTGGAGGTAAATAAAGTTCAGGAGGATTTCAGGCGGATTTGTGAACGTGTACGCTTGAGGTATTAGCAAGGACTCTGCAATGGCTTCCTAGATAATGAAAAGAAGTAGACCTTTAAATAAATGAATTTCACATGACTGAAAGATTCATTTATCAGTTTTATTGCGCATAGTATTTAAATGCAAAAAAACGGCATTCAATATTTTTTTCAGATATTATATGATTAAATGTAATATATTCAAGCTCATTTCCCCTCTTTTTATTTTTAGATGACATCTGCTGTCACTTATGTCAAAATAATATTGGAAAAAAAAATGTTTAATAACATGTAAACAACAAATTTGGACAAATATATATATATATATACAGTGCCCTCCACTAATATTGGCATCCTTGGTAAATCTGAGCAAAGGTGGCTATGAAAACAAATCTGCATACAGTATATCAGCACATGTTGTTCAAGAGGGTTTAAGAAAAATTCGCTCATCCAAAAACAATCTGCAACATGTCCAGTTGTCAGACAGGACTGGAACTACAAATGGGACTGGCTTCTATGATGAGATGAAACTAAAAAATGAGCTTTTTAGTAGCAAACACTCAAGATGGGTTTGGTGAACACAAGGATAAAAGGTACTCCATGTGTAAAATGAAGTATACTGCTGTGTTTTTGATGTTGTGGGCCTATATTTCAGCTGGAGGTCCTGGACATCTTGTTTAGACACATGGCATCAAATACCAACAGATAAAAGGGTCTGGAGAGATTCTGGATGAAGGAACGGTCTCTTTTCTCTCTTCAGGCGTTACAGGACAAAACTCAGAGCTGTTATCTTGGGAAAAGGACATAATAATTGGGTGCCAATAATTTTGGCCAACATGTATTGAAGAAAAACATTTATTTCATCATGAGTTTTTCTCCCCGTTTTCAGTTGTTTTAATTCAATGGTAGGTTAGAATTTTGTGAATTTTTTTGAACAAAAGATCTTTACATTTCTTTAAATTAATTAATTAATTCAGAAAATATGCTTTAAATTTATTTCAAGTGTGAGGAAAGACTTTTTTGTTTACAATAGATTTATCTCTCAAATGTATACACATATTTTTATATCTCAAATGTATAAACACTAACCCTAACATATTTTGTTTTACCTTGTTCAACAAAGTTTCCTGAAAAAACGTATCACAGTTTCCACAGAAATATTAAGCAGTATAACTAATTTATACTGCTTTGTGTGATGTTTTTTTTTTTTAGCAGGAAATCAGCATATTAGAATGATTTCTGTAGGCTTATGTGAAAATTCAGCTTTAAAATCACAGGATTATAATACATGTTTAAAAATGCATTATTTTTTCAAATAAATGCACCTTTTGAACAGTACTGCTACTACTGTACATACACAATATATATATATATTTAAAACAAAATACTATACCATTTTATTAATGACATATGAACAATTATCAGCGAATTGTGTTTAGCACAAATTTGGATCAGTGTTTGAATAGTTACCTGGTTTTACCTTCATTTATTTAGTAAGTCTGACACTAAAATATAAGAGACAGCATGTGCAAAATAAACAGCACAATTATCGATCAGCATTTATTTGCAGAATTCCACTCTCAGTATGAGGAGACATTTATTGGATGTGATGTTTTTAGTTTAACTCAAATCAAAACTCATCTGTGTGTGACTCTGCCTCCGTTTTATTAGTTTGTATCTTATCATGAGACAGATGCGCAAGATTGATCATCTTATTTTACTTCCTAGCAGAAATTCAATAAACTTACTCCTAAAAGCTCCAGCTCCTCCTGTACAGGCTGCCTCTTGTAAAATTGATAATTTGCTGAGTGTTTGTGACTGACTGTTCCTTCTGTATTTCAATAGCTTTCATGTGAACAGCATGTTGGGGTGCATCGACCCAGCATGCAAGATGTTACCTTAAAGAAAGTCATTGTGGAGCCATCTCTCACTGCTCCATATTCAATTCTAGTCTGCTTGGCTAAATCGTCAGCTGAATCGATTGGGGAGTCCATTCTCTCCACTGTGAGGAAAGCTGCCAGGTTGGCCGTGTAGGAAGATATGATGATTAAAGTAAAGAACCACCAAATCCCTCCCACGATTCTGGTGGACAAAGCCTTGGGCATCAGCTCAGATCCTGAAATAACATACAAGCACTTAGAAAAACACAGACACTGTATTTGGACTCTGAAAAATGTCTCCATGCCATTGCAATTGATAACAAAATACTAAACCAAGTGACATTTAATGAAAAACAGCTTTATAAGCAAATTACAAATGTTTGTTAGGTTTTCAATTAAGTAACAATAGATATACTGTTTAAATAAGATGAACACATTTGGCATCTGAAATTGGGAACTAATTCACGCAAAAATAAAAATACTGTCATTAATTACTCACCTTTATCTCATTTCAAAGCTGTAAGACCTTTTTCATCATTGGAACACAAATTAAGATATTTTTGATGAAATCTGAGAGCTTTCTGATCCTCCATAGACAGAAACAGGAATAAGAAAGGTAGTAAGGATACTGTAAGACTAATTCAACTGATTCAGCTAATTCTAAATTATTCACGGAAAACAGATTGATCCAACTCCTCATTTATGCCATTTAGAGTAACGCTTCTTGTTTCAATAATTCTTTATTTATATTACTTCAATATCAATGCAACTTGTTCTATACCTATACATTCTAATTGTTTAATGTCATGTCCCAGTTTGTTAACATGTTTGGCTACTGAAGATCTTATATGTTTATGTTCATTAATTCGTAATTTCAATTAACGTGATGATTTACTTATATATATTTTTTTGACAGGGACATTTTAGCATATAGATCAAATTACGAGTTGAACAAGTTTTTAATTTAAAGCATTGTTGTGTTTTTACACATTACCAAATTCCGGCACGCAGCACATTTTCTACATGGGAAACAACTTTGTATAAAAGCAGATTTTGTCTTCCTCACCACATCTGAACTGACCAACATATTTTGAGTTACGTGATCTTTTAAAGGTGAACAATGGGTTGTACTGGAATTGTACTGTCATTCAAGCATGTATCAGATGATAATATATGCCAGTGTACATTTCATATATTAAATTAAATTTTTAATGGGTTTTTCCAATTTCAAAAGATTATGTCTATTCACTTTCTTCACTTTATCTAATGCATTATTTAAGGATAAAAATAGTCCATGTGACATCAGCGGTGCAATCTTAATTTTAGGAAGCTATGAGAATACAAAAAAGTAATGACTCAGAATATCTTAATGTGTTCCAAAGATGAATGAAGGTCTTGCGGGTTGGGAAACAACATGAGGGTAAGTAATTAATGACAGAATTATCATTTTTGGTTTAACTTTCCCTTTTAAAAAAATGCACACTTCTCAAGAATCTTAATAATGTTAAGACAAAACATTATATCATCATAATCTTTGCAAATATCTACTTAAAAGTCAAGGCGTATTTCACTCTAAAAAAAGAGTGCAAATAAATGCAACAGACTGCTACATCCTGATATATACAGTATTGGATGAAATATAAGATAGTGATATGCTAAAAGATAAAATATACTAATATACTGAAAGATAATAATAAGATGAAAGCAATGCTGAGTGCTAAAGTCAAGTCAAATAAGAACTTGTATTTTATTCGATTGTTATGAATTCAGCCCCTGATCCAATCAAGATTTACATTACATTACATTACAGATTGGATATCACTTTTTCCATTGTTCTTTTCCAGAATGAGAACAGAAATATAAATGCTTTAGGAATAAAGACGCTGCCTTCCTCTGAACTGCTGTTACTTTAGAAAATTACATATAATTTATTATTTATATATAATATTTGTTTTGTTTTACTTTTTTACTAAAGAATAATTTATCTTCTCATTTTTTAGAAGCACTACCTCCTCTTAGAAAACAACCCTGATACACAAGCGCATCCACATACACACATCTCTAAACAATCCCACACAAAAGGATGGGAATCGCCCAAGATATCAGTAGCTTGAAGCTCACTACGACAGCCTAAATGGGTTTATTTATTTTTTTATCAAGGCCTCATACTTTTGGTCTCATCACACTCATACTAGATTTTAACCTTCAGCTTGATGATAAATCTAATGTGTGGGTTTTTTTAATATGGCTGGATGATTTAAAGCATTGATAAATCGCTGAAAAATTAATTCATCAAGGTAACTTCATCTTTGCAAAAACCCAAGAAAAATAAAGAATCTTTATTCTGAATTAACTTTTTTAATCTGTCTTTATAAGCAAAGTCACCATTCTGATTAACTAGGTGTGTTATTAAGATACATGGGAGGAGAACATTCTAACTGATTAATACACGGCAATTTTGTAGTTAGAGAGACAGAGCACTGAGTCTAAGTCTGATATATTATACTGAAGCTGCCAGTGATTGTTCTTCATGCAGATACCCAGGCGAGGTGGCTTTTACTGTGTATGTGTGCATTTGTGTGCCTTCACAGCGTCATGTGGACCACAATTTTAAAATTCAGTTTGATTGCCAGCTAAATTATTAGCTTTGATCTGAGTGATACATCAGAACAACAGTCATTATTCACCAAAGCAGCAAAAAAACTAACAAAAAAAAAACCCGCTCAACAAAACTGCCATACATGCTGTTTTAGTAGTCAGTCATGAGAAAATGGATTATGTATAGTTACATATTTCTTAAAAGATAAGAAGAGAAAAAGGCTAATGTAAAAGTGTTTACATTCTGTTAGCATTAGCATAACTAAAAAGTCAAGACTAAATATGAATCCTGCTGAAAATCTGTTTGTGTTAAAGATGGCCACGATGGTCTGTTTTGATGGTTTTAGGTTGTTTTTTGGCTAGCCTGGTTACCTAACAACCAACTTGACCTGGTTGGAGAATCACTTTAACTAGCTAATCTACTGAAAAAGCTGGTTGACTAGCTAAAGAAGTGGTCAAACCCATTTTTGCTACAATCTGTATTGTTAAAAGCGCTATATAAATAAAAGTGATTGATTGATTTTAGCTATGACCAGGCTGGAAGACCAGCTTAAACCAGCTGTGTGCTTTTTAGCAGGGCTATTCTATGATCCTGACCTTTCAGTAATGTGTATGCTAATAAATCCCTTTGAAAGATACTAAACATTTTACATTAGCCACCTGGGGAGAATGAGCCCACTGAAAGACACCATGAGGTGTGTTTGTTCCTTTGAAAATGCTGTCTGTGTTGCTGCTCTCAGATAATTAGCATAGCTAAATGCTAACTACTGACCTATGTCTTACTCTTAAATGGCATGGGGAGAACACAGCTATCAATCATAGTCCTGATTTTATCACAGTGTAAGATGAGATCACATCATCTATTTACTGATGCAAAAAGAAGAAGACAATCATTCGGACGAAACCCCAAATAGAAAAGTAGAACCTAAACTTTCAATAATCCTCTTAAATATTGCTCTGTCAGCTTTATGACAAAAACAAACAGCAACTATCATATGTTCTCACTGTTTTTCTGCTGTTGGCTAATTGGTACAACCCTGTAGCCTTTAATTGATGAGATGTTTCAAAAAGATGACAAGATTTTTTTTTCAAGAAGTTTTTTTAGTAACCTCATGTAGGTGGTTTAACTGTGGTAGGTAAACATGAACTCGCACACAAGATGAATTCTTAACTAATCAGCCCAATTAACATTATGAATGTGTGTGGGTTTCAAAAGCTTGTTGATCATAATTAAGGGTCCTTGCTATAAATATATTTTATCACTTTTATGATAATGTTAGCCAAGGTTTCTTGCAACAAACAAATCTAATCTAGTTTTACATGATCATTTTCACTCTACCTGACCTTTAGAAGTGAATTAGAATTCAAATTGAACTCTTATTTGCCCCTGTACCTTTAAGACTGTTGAAATTCTTGTCATCAACAAGCCCTGTGTTCATATCGCTTTGACTTTTAAGCATTATAATTCACAAACAAATGAAAATTTGAATATACCTGCTTTAAGTATAATAAAATACCCTAACATCCACCAATGACACAAAATGCTCACAACTGCACCATTTTCTTCATGGCTGAGTGATTATTCAGATGCAAATACGATTTATCTAATATTTCAGAAGAAAACTCTTTGTAACGTGAGGTCAGACTATGCTGCATAATGATTTGTCTGGTTCTCCCGTGCTCATTAAAGCCGCTCTTGGCGTTTCACACTTTTCTGCACACCTGACAGGTCATCCATTTTGTTTCATACCTTCTGTAGCGGAACCAACAGACCTCTCCTCACTAGCATCAGATCCATTACACCAGAGGAAACCCAACTAAAAGTTTGCAAGCCAGAACAAAAATCAATTTTATAACTGGATGTGACTTATAACTGTGCCAGAGGTGTGTTGTCATCTTTATAAAACTACAATTCCCTACTGTATGAATGTCACTGCATAACAAATTTCAAACCCTCCTAAAAAAACACTTACCAACTCTTTAGTTTCTTACATTTTTTTTTCTATTAATTTCAACCAGCTGGTCTCAAGGTGATTTTTTTAGAGAGGTCCCTCAAGCTCATCTCACACAGATGTATCAGAGCAGCCACAGTGCTTGTACCGTTTTTCTTGATCTAAATAAATGGCACTTGGTTTAATGTTTTTTGTCAGCTAAAACAAAGCAGCAGTCTTGAAGTGTTTTGTATCCCGTACCTTGACGCATTAGAGCCGCAACGCCAAACCATAAACTATTCAACAATGTGAAGTTGTTCTCCACCACTTCAGAAGACGGGTTGCAGGGGTGAGGGTTATACCATTCATATGGCGTAAACCTGCCAAGAGTTAGAGAAAACAGCTTTACACAGAAAAAAAAATGCATACAACACAGAAGACTGAGTATTAATACTGCGCTTGAGAGGCTGCATGTTTGGCCATTTCTAAACTGCTTTCGCAGAACAGATAAAAATGTCCTTCTTGCTACAGGCTATTAATATCTGCTCCAACCAAAGCTTAATAAACATCTTGTTTTATGGGAAAACTTTCCAGTGTTTCAATCTTTCCTGTTACCAAACAAAGAGAAAGCTGGAAAATTAATCTTAAACTTAATTAATCTTAACCCATTTCGATGTTAATGAACCTTTTTTATTGAAAAAGTATAAATATAAATACAAAGAAGGGCTGTGAATGTAAATGTAGCACGACTAACTGTAAAATTATTTAAATTTTAATAATGAAATTAAGGCCCAATCCCAATTCTATTTTCTACCCCTTTGCCTACCCCTCGCCCCTTCCCCTTGCCCCTTGAAATAAAG
>JAUCMS010000002.1:8119638-8132355 GCA_032357445.1 Enteromius radiatus
CACACAAAACAGTTTCAGTTAGTTTTAGTTTTTTTTTTAAACTCTCGTTTTTATTTTTATTTCAGTTAACGAAAATGATTTTTTAATTCTATTTTTAGTCTTTTCGTTTGTTTTAGTTAACTATAGTAACCCTGGTCCAAACCGGTATGAGTTTATTATTTTATCTTAAATATAATAAAGAAGATATTTTTAAGAACGCTGGTATTCAAAAAGTAGATGGTACCCATTGACTTCCATTTTATTTCCCTTTACGTCCCTTTATTATCCCTATGGACGTCAACGGGCACTTACAACTGTTTGGTTTTTTAAAATATGGTTTGGTACAACGAGTGGAGTAGGGTTGCAAAGGGATAGAAATTTCCAGTAAATTTCTGTAAAGTTTCCACAAATCCCTGGGTTATTCCAAAAATTCCTGGAAATTTTCCAAAATTTCAGGAATATTTCCGAAATTTACTGGAAATTTTTCACCTTTTTGCAACCCTAAACATGAGGGTGAGTAAATGACGACAAAATTGTTCATTTTGGGGTGAACAATTCCTTTAATGCAAGTGGCCACATCTAGTCAAGTAAACAAAAATCATACATTTGGGGGTCCATAAGGTTTTGTTTATAATGTTTGTGTATAATGTTACATTTATTTGATCAAAAATAGTCAAAGTCAACTTTATTTTTTAGAGATTTCGAATAGATAAACAGAAATATAAGAGAATCAGTTAAAATCTGCATGAAGCAGAAGTTTGCAACCAATTTTACTTCTGCATTGCGATATACTTCAGAGAGAAACAGAATATTAAATGAGGAACATAGAGGGTGTGGCTTGTTTTTTCTACTTTGAATTGATTAGATGTAATAAAGTAGGCGTTTCATTTAGAAATGAACACTGACAGTTGGAGAGGCGTGGTTAAAGATGTCATGTTCATGCCCAAGCCGTCAAACTGATGTCATCAGAGAAGGCCCATTGTTTTAGAGGGGAGGAGCATTTTCAGATTTGGATTAAAGATTACGAAGGCAAATTTTTTTGTGGATTGATTTGAACGGACAAATTGTTTGCCACAAAAATAACAATGTGAGCTAACAAAAGCTAAATATAGTCAATTTAGATTTCACATGGACTTTAAGGACACTCAAATATGAAAACAGTTCATATTCTGCAGCAAAACATCTCTAAAAGACAATAGCGTCATTATTCTGCATATTTGAATTAGTACACAGAAAAACAGTAATATTGTTAAACTACAAGTTTTTTTTATTCTCTATTAAAAAATACCTAAAAATATTTTAAATCATTTGTAACATAAATGTATTTTCATCAATGTGTCTCTGCTTAATATAAGTATTAATTTCGTTCAATGAACAATCTCACCATGTTGTACAACACATTAAATCGATATCTCTCTGTCAATGTCTGTGTCGTTTTTGTGCCCAAATGTTTTGAACAGTATTACAAAACATCTGTGTTGTTCCTTTGTGAATAAATATAACCAGCTGGTTCTAGTTCTGCGGAAATGAGGCTCCAAACCAGCCCCTAGTTGCAATATTAAAGTGGAATATTAAAGTGTGGATGACGGGGAGATTTTAAACTACTGTTGTGACTTATCAAAAAGCAAATCTTACAGGTTCAACAGTATTAAAACAGGCTATACTACCTGCTATGGTGAATTTACATACAGCCTGACATTAATATTAAAGCCATTGGATATTGATTTTAGCATGTATAATATACATAAAAACATTGTCAAATCTTTTTCATTTACTGTTTCCGTACAGTACTTGTGTACTTGTAGTTTGACAGTATACTTCTAAATGAAGTTATATACATTTTTATATATTTTAGATGACTAAAAAAAAAGATGATACTAATACATCACAGCTGTTAGGCTTCATTTTCTGAAAAAAATAACAAGTGCTCTTCCCTACACTGTGTGATCAGGCCTGACTGTATTTTGTCCCCAAAAGCAAAAACATCAAGCTACCGTCATTTCATTTCCCCTAGCTTTGTTGTACCAAAAATGAGAGCAAACAATCCCAGAATTCAATCAGCTAAGGCAACTAAGGAAGAGTAATAGCCCTGTTCAAGCCCTCTCCAGCTTTGATAAGTGGGTGGGATATCAGAAAAACAGTTCACTTCTGTTCTCAAGGTTGCAGCATTTCTCAGTGCACATCTCAAAATAACAGGCAACGGCTGGCCTTCAACACGTCACTAGCTCATGCTCAGGAGCATACAGCTTCACTATCCCGCAGGATACTTGGAGACTTGATGATGACCTCGATGTAAACCATTTCCACCATTTTAGAGAACTGTAATGGAGCCACTGGAGACAAGTGGTGCACTGCATGCTAATGTGTTCTCATGCCATGTTCTCATGACTTTTTTTTGAAAAGTGACAACAGGAATTTACTTGTTACTAATTTGTCATTTAGCTGACACTCGTCCAAAGTACCCCTGGAGCAACCCAAGTGCCTCGCTCAAGGCCAAAACATTGCTAGTGCATAGGGCAACTCCTGCGGGATTTGAACCTACAACCTTTGGGTTACCAACACAACACTTTTAACCACTATGCTGAACCACCAGGCCTTAAAGACAATGTCTTGGTTACTTATGTAACCCTCGTTCCCTGAAGGAGGGAAAAGAGACGTTACGTCATTTACTGACGTCATGGAATTACGCCTGGGAGACCAATTGACTCTGATCTTTGGAGAAAAAGCCAATGAGAATTGAGGGTTACATAGATAACCGAGATGTTCCCTTTTAGTCAGTCACTATGATGTTTTGTCATTGTCTCAGTGTGCGAACAAGTGGGATCAACATAGCGGTCAATGACATATCCACAGTGGGGCAGCCAGGAGGGGAGAAGAGGCTTGGCCTCAGAAGCGAGGCATCCGGGAGGTGTGACGGGCTACTGTGAACAGCACACACCAGCTCTCCCCCTTCCCACTGTGGCGAAATAGCACCATGAACCTGAATGTGAGGAGGCAGGGCGTCACTCACAACCTGAACATGGCTATTGAGGCCCAGAGATTTGGAAAATCGCTCTTTTTGTGAATGGGTGGGTACCAATGGCCCGTGGGTCAGTGGCGACAGCCAGAGAGAAAGCACTCGGCCCTCCCCCGAGCTCAACAGCTCCTTAGATTTATATGGTGCTTTCCATGATTTGGTGAGCTCCTCATGAACCTCCGGGAAGAAAGCTACTCCCTTGCGTGGCTGGGAGTCACGCCTGGAGCCCAGAAACTAATCATACAGCCTAGAGCATTCAGGGGTCAGTGGGGGATTCACCTCCAGCTCGATGCTCTTGGCTGCCCGAAGGAGCATGGCCACCAGCTCCTCCTCAGATTCTTTCTGAGCAGCCGCCGCGGTGGGGGGCTGCCTCTTCAGCAGATGTTGACGAAAGACCCTCCTCTGATGCAATGAGAGACATCTCATCCTCTTCCGGGGCACCAAAGGAGAAGCTAGATTTGCCATGGGAAGCTTTCGGAAGATCCACGGGACTTCACTTTGGGAAATCAGGAGTCCGTGGGGACTTGCCTGGCAGATTATTCCTGATTGTCACCCTGAGGCCTGCCAAGCCACTAGCTGATGCAGCCGAGGAGCTTTTACGGCCCGCAGACCTGGAAGGGGTAGCGGACGAAGCTAGCCTTCTAATGAAAGAAAGCCATGGCCAGAGTGAAGCCATGGACATGCGCTCACAATCAGGGTATGAACCATCCGCAAAAGCTGTCTCAGCGTGACTGAGGCCCAGACAAGTTAGACAGCGATCATGGTCGTCGTCAGAGGTGAGAAAACTTCTGCATCCAGAAGCACACAGTCGAAAAGACATCCCGGATAACATGCTTCGCGACCATGTAGCTGTAAGAAATTTGCTCTTTTAGGCCGGGACTGCCGAGGGGAGGAAAATTGTGCACCCAGTGCAGTCTCTCTGCTGGAGTACAGGAACGCTCCGACCGAGGAACTTAAACAGCATGTAATACTTTTCTTCTTTTCTTCTCCAACTACGTGAGAGCTCGGCTCCGAAGCAGAAAGCTAATGGTGGTTTGCATGCCGCCATCTTATATAGCCGGTATGTACAAGGGAGTGGCTAGGCATGCAAAAACCAATTCTCATTGGCTTTTTCTCCAAACATCAGGGTTGATTGGTCTCCCAGATGGGATCCCATGCCGTCAGTCAATGACATAACACCATAGTGACTGACTGAAAGGGAACATACGTTACTGAGGCATTTGGTATCTCTAAAGATCAAGTCTGCTGGGTGGGATACTGGTCTATTAGGGCTGACTTACTGTCATATCCACTAAATTGCAGTGGCGGGTAACAATGGTCCCATGACTGGTCACTTTGAATGCCTTTGATGTGTGGGGTGAGAAAGAAGAAAAGCTTTTGGCCTTGAAGCATTGGCAAAACAAACAATGAAAAAAGTAACAACTACAAATGCATTAAAAAGCAGGAAGTGAATTATATACTTGCTTTAACCAGTGTAACTTTAAAGATACATTTAAGCTTTGATTGTTGCAACATTTCACTTCTTTGTAAAAAGAAAAATGCTCTTGTGTGTATAATATGATAATGTCAACACATATTTCCCTTGTTGTTTTTGAGAAGCAGAGGGTGGTGACCCTAATATGGGGATCATTTTTAGTGCCAAAAATAACATAATTATACTTATTTTTCACTTCAACCACACAATTTGGCCGCAAGCAGGGATAAATACTGTGAAAGCCTCCCTTACACGTGTGACTAGAGCTGTGGGTCTTTTATGCAGTGTTGTTTCGTCAGAATCATGTGCTGTGGAATATAATCAATGCCCCTTAAATGGGCTGTAAAAACTTTTTTTTTTTGTTGCTACTGTACAGGAGCTCCATAATTTGAAATTATATTTCACGTAATACATTCTGTAGCTTTTTCCTCATAAAAAGGCAGAACCCATAAGCAAAACCGCACTGATCAGCATCTCCTGCCCAACGGGTCAACATAAACAAATACTACACAGTTGATTAGTCACACCGAAATTCACATTACAGTACTTAAGTGAGTGAAAATGTCTTAAATGGACAGGACAAGCAAGAAAACGAGTAAATGAAATGAAGAGGGATTTTATTTGTCCTGGCAATCTATTTAAAACACTCCAGCATTGCTGCTGTTGTGGTTAAAGCAAAGAATTGTAATGGCCGCAGCACATATGCAGTTCACAGAAGGATGTGTTTTTGTACCCTACAACATTTCACACGCTAAGAGTGTTCCTTGGTGTCTGTAGAGAGGCCTCTTACTACACAGTGTTTTATGGCTTTAATGGGGGTGTATTTCAGAGTTTATGGGTCGTTAAAATGTAGCATCTGGACTCGTTAGTGTTCATCTTAGTGTTGGCATGTATAGAAAACTAACTCCACACTTGCTCAACTCAAAACAAGCCTAATTACACACTTACACACAAAGTGCCACATTTTTCAGATGCTCAATACTGTCTCTATTCCCAGTTTAACATGTGATTTAAAGCCATTTAAAGATTAATTTTCTTTAATGTGTAAACACTGTAGCTCTGTGTATCTGAGCAGCCCAAAAATAGCTCAGCCAATAGCATACGTTTTTTTAAATGGAAGATGGCAAATATGTTCTAGGAAAACTGTTTGAAAACAGTCATTTTACAATTTTAGTTTGGGTTCTGACCTATTGTGAGCTTCTGTTAAAGCCATCAGTACATGTTTCTTTTTTAATTGTGGGTTATTTTGGATATTGGAAATTCCTGGTGAAATGAAAATTACCCATGATTCTGCAGAAAAATCTAATTAACAACAATTAACACCAAAAGAATGGAGCCCATCCCATTGCTATTATGTTTACAATTTTAGTAATGCTAATGGTGCAGAAAGGACACACTTCAGTTTTAATATTTTTGTATTCAATGCTAGCCACAGAATTAGACCGCCTTTCCTTCATTGAAACCACACATATCTCCAAAAGCCTGTTAAGGACATGTCCGCAAACGACACATCAGCAAATCCAAATGTGCGAAATGACTGACAGTTGGCCTGCTGCAAATTTTTTTTGACAGGCTTTTTTGTTGTTTACGGACTAGGGATGTCATAGAGACAAGTGTGATTCCTCATAAAACCTTTTTCTGTGATTTCTGTCAGGTAATACCATAGGTAATATAAAAACCAGCTAATAACAGCTTTAAGTCCTGTGGTGCTCTGTGATTAAGGTGCAAACTGAGCAGCTCAAGCAGGGAAATAAATTCACCTTCTGCAGTGCTGAGCCATGCTGGGCCGCCCCTTTCTAATGCACTGTGGCACTATTCATTTATGTATAAAAAAAAAAAAAAATTCTACCATATCTACCATAATCTAACACTCTTCCATTTCTAAAGCCAGTAACACTCCAACTGCTGAGATGCTATGCAAGTAGAACTGAAAGCATATCTAAAAATGTTACTGAAAAGCCTATTCAGAACAAACTTTCATTCCCCCTCGACAGCCATTTTGTGTTATCACAGGCACTGATTTTTTTGGAGATATCGAGTGGAGGGAAACACACCCCACACTCATGCAGGAGGACTATTATGACCTCTCAGATCAAAGGCGGTGAGGGCATCCAGCAGTGATCTGGGATTTAAAAAAAGATAAAAAAAAAAAAAACATGTTTTTCATCTACAAATACATTTTTATGTAACCTGCGGGTCAAAAATCTGACAAAAAAGTTGTGTAAAATCTAAAAGAGTTCAAAAAGGCTGTCGGATAATTAATATACACATACAGTGTGATTCACATCATTCAGGAGATCTATCAAACTACCTATTTTTCAACATGAGTGACTTCAACTGTTTGCAGATATAATGCGGACATGTCAAGTGAATGCAGAGTTATGAGCTCCAGTTTCTTACAGTATATTGTTTTTATGGTTGAATGCATTTTTGATTTTTCAGCATCATTACTCATGATTTTACATAAGTTATTCTAAGATGCAGATTTGCTACTTAAGAAACATGCTCCTGACTCCAAACTTTTCAACAACATTATACACATTCACCTGCAGAATATAATTTTTAGCAGAAAATAAAATGGCAAGCATTTAATGAAAAAAACAACAACAACATTTCCTTAAATTATTTATCCCTCAAATTGAAATAAATGCAGTTCACTTGAAAACAAGTTGTCAAGTTGGATATATTTACAAGTAAAGTGTCTACAATTTTTCCCTTCCAATCAAAATCAAGTTTACAATTGAAATCAGTGGAATGTGTTTTGCTACATAAAATACAATAGCCTCACCTCTTTAAACAAGTTCATGAAGCGCGGGCCGTACCTCCAGGGCTTGTGTCTGTGGCACTGCAGGGAGCTCACTGTCATCTGCGTGGCCCGCTGAGATGCAACAGCAACCATGAACACTGCGTCATACATGAGCGCAGCCTCGGTCTGTGAGCAGAAGGAGAGAAGAACTTACACACAAAAGATGCTCTAAATATAATCAGACTTCATTATGCACTAATATACTGGCAGAAGGTGTTTTTTTTTGCTTACCATTTGCACAGTACAGGATGTTATATAACGGTATTTAAGTTTAATATCCTTTCCATCTGATCACAGTAAGAAAGCCCCTCCCCTGCCCCCTGCTGCATGCACCTTATGTTTCTCTGGGTGTTATTCAGTGCTAAAATGTGACCTGGATGGTAAAAATAGATTTGAATAAATCTCCCGATGCTTCCTGCTTTAAGCCCTTCATGCATGTCTAATGAGGTTGAGTGTGCTAGCAGTATCTACACTGCCTTCTGGAGGACGGGTAGATTAGTCAACATCGGTGAGACTTAATCCCAGTTATTCTAACGGAGAAGGAAAGGCTTAAAGGGAGAAGTTAGGCTCCTGTTTTAGTTCTGGTCTATATGTAAATGAGGATTTCGAACAGTACGATTGGCTCATTTTACTGTGTGTTCACATTTTGCAATCGACAACCATAACAGTATATCTTACAGGAGCAGATCTGTAACACACTTTTCTTAGAATCCATCCTGTTTAAAAACTTAACTAGATGTGAAATATATGAGAGTAGACGTATCCTCACAGTCATAATGCCGCTCATCAGTCCACTCTCAGGTTTGGGTGGTGCCAGCTGGCGCTCCGTGGACCACTTCTGGATTATGGAAGCCACGTATGGATCATCTAGATTCAGGAGGCGGAAGGCTGTCATGTTGACTCCACTATAGCGGTACGACTCGAGATCCAAAGCAAACATATCCTGCAAGGCAACGAGAGTTTGTCCAGATTTATCCTTGAGAGCCGTGCAAACTTTGCACAAGATATAGACTCTTCATGCCATGTTTTTCCATCGCTGTAAGAGATGAAAAGGAGCTCTAAGCCCTTGTTAGAAGATGCACAAAAGTACAACAACTGGCTTGATATCAATTCATATACTGGAATTTTTAATCAAACTAGCCACAATACACAGGAAGTTGAACTGGTCATTAAATTACAGAAAGCAGAATTTACTTAATGACTAAATTTATCAGGTAATGCATTTTAGGAAATAAAGGGTCGGTTTCCCGAACAGGGTTTAAGGCTAGTCCTAGATTCAAATAAATGTTAAGAGCTGTCTAAGCTGGAAAAGGCTTGCACTGAGATATCTTAAAATACATCATTGCCATTGTTTGGTCTTAAAACGCTCACAGATAATGCATTTTTGTAAGACATGTTTCAAAAAATTCTTAAATGTCCTAAATTAGCAAAGGGCTAGTCCTGGCTTAATCTAATTCCTATCCGGGAAACCGGCCCAAAGTGTCCATTGTCTATAAATGTCTATACTGCATGCATAGTACAAAATTCAATAAGACATTAATAACAAATCTACACTACTGTAGTAAAGTTTGGGAAAGATTTCCTTCAGAAATCATTCTAAATATGCTGATTTGGCATTTAATATTTTTGTGTAAAGTGTGATTTGTTCAGTACTCTTTTTTTGAAAAGAGCATTTATTTTAAACACAAATATGCTTGCATGTTATGCTTTTAAATCACTCAAATTCCAAGATGTTTGTAATTTTCTGATAAGGTTGTCGGCATATTTCAAAATTTGTCTTGACGAATATTTTCTTTTCCTATAGTTAAATATTAAACGTATTGCAAATTTGCTCTGAATCTTCATCAGTTTAATTCTACATGACTGAAATTAATTCAAGCTGCATTCTGTCTGCTACTAAATTGGTACAATTTCACAATTTCATGTGTCAATGAAAATGTCAAAATATGACATTTAAAGCCCTGTGAACACTGTCAAACATAAATTAGGATGAACAGTTCTACAGTCTGACAAGAAAGACAGTTGATGCCGCCCAGGGTGCATAAGGGTTTCATGTCACGAAATGTCAATAGGACCGAATCATACATTCTGACAAGCAAAAATTATAAACAAAAAAGCAGAAAACCACTCACCCTGTTCATCAACTAATGTTATGTAAGCGCTCTTATTAACAGCAAGCCGTCCGCTTTTTAGACTCACCAAAGTAGTGAAGAAGAAATGGTAGTACTCCGTCATCATACCCATCGACATCAGCTGTGGGGGAGAAACACAACAACACATTTCTCGGGAAGGATTTGAAAGAAAAAGAAAGTAACGACTGGCTGAGTGTGAAATAAGAGAGTTTCAGCGGTATTCAGGAATGAAGGCAGTATGTTGCAAACTGTATTACATCTTTCTGCTTTAAAGTAGAGCTCTGAAATCCTGCTGCGTCACAGCATGCAAGAGCACTTCACTCTTATTTTCAATCCATTTCAATCTGCGTGACGTACTTTGCGAGTTCAGTGGAAGTTCAGAGTGAGAATCTACAGAAATAGTGGCGCACCTGTTTGAGAAGCTCGGCGGCTACTTGGTAGGAGCAGTCGAAGATGATGTAAAACTCTTTTTCTTTCTTCATCTCCTTCAGTAGGGGGCGACTGTCTCCTCCTCCCGACGCCAGTTGGCGAATACGAATCTTCAGGTTGTTTTTGGACGGAGCTTTGATCAGTTCCTGCATACGCATCAGTCCTTGAAACAAGAGAACACAAAGGAATGATTGAAGGTGGGGGGCAATGGAAGAGATACAAACTAATCACGAGCTGCAGTAATTACACTTTTGATTTCCCCAGTGTGATAGCAGATGTTTACGGGGACCATAAATTGGGACTCATCTATTCCGTTGATACATAACAATCAGACGCTTTTTTTCAGCTTTTCTTTGATCAAAACACTCACTCTATAGTGGCAAAAAGTAATGCATTCAATTGTAGCTGGTCAAAATGTTATCTAAAGCCTGAACAGACCTGGAAAAGGGATGAAAATGTCTGTGAGTCAGTGTGTTATTAAATAATGTGATCCTTTCATTGCATATAATTGCATATTGCTCTAAATCTTTCTTATTATTTCAACAGATTTGAACATAATAGTAAGGGCTAGAGAAATCCAGAAATATCCTTTTAAAATGTAACATGCTGAAAGCCTAATGGTTTTGCCGAAGCTGGATCAAATTCACAGGTCTCTGGGGTACAAACGTCCAAAAGGCAGCATGATGCAATGACCTCCACAAACACACAATCTCAACTATAAGCTACATCTTATATAAGCGACATCTGCACAGTACAGAAACTGCACTTGTTCCATATTATATGCACCCAGTCTCTGTTTAAACTTTGATTTGATTTATGTTATTTTTGTACTATTAATAAACTTGAAGTAGCGCCTATTTTTGTATTTATAGTAGTGCTGTCAAATGGTTAATCGTGATTAATTACATCCAAAATAAAAGTTTTTGTTTGCATAATATAGGTGAATCCCAAAACCACATGGGGGGACCTAGTGAATGACCTGCTGGGACCAAAGTACCAAAGTCTACCACAGTAACACACTGCACCACCAGGGACTCAAATCCTGCAGTGCCAGACCTGTCACCCTGCTTAAACCAGTACATGCCCAGACCCGTCTGAAGCTTGCTAGAGAGCATTTGGATGATCCAGAAGAGGATTGGGAGAATGTCATATGGTCAGATGAAACCAAAATAGAACGTTTTGGTAAAAACTCAACTTGTCATGAAAAAGAATGCTAATAATTTACTTCAATTATTAGTTTTACTTTGTTAAACAATAGCAACACTGCGACAGATTTGCAAAAACTCTACTAAAGAGGCTATCTTGTAGATCATTCGATCAAGTGTAATGCTTGTGCATTAAAACATGTTAACTTTTTGAATGAACATCAGTTCAGACTCAAATTGCCTCCTTATGAACCAATCAATTACTTTAGGACATTATCAAACAAGCTCAGACTCGGGGTTCCTATGCCATTGGGGTGATATGGGGCCATCAATTACATATTGGGCTCCAGTACATGTAAGGGCCCCTGGGAGTCATAAGATTGAAATAAAAACGTCTTCATTGCTCCTGTTTCCTTGTTTTTATTATTCTATATTACTCCCTTTGTATTCACGAAAATGTTACTGTGCTATAAACCACACTTCTAGATCATTCTGTATGATTATGATGAATGTAAACATAAATGAAAATGGTCTGACGAGACCATGCTACCTGATTTATAAATTTCATAAGTTGTCATTAAATCATCATGGCTTTGTATTAACACCCTGGCTGTTTGGTACATTATTAAATATGAATCACTATCTAAACTCAAAGGGATCATAGTTTGGATTACAGATTTAATATTTTGAAGAAAATATCCTATGCAAGATCAAAGAGAAATTCAATAGTGGCAGACTAATAGGACATGAATTTCTGATAAAGGCAGCGCTGATACACAACTTGCAGTTACAATGTAAATGACACGCATAAAGAAATATGCCGTTCATAATAAAGCCATATAATACAACCAAAACACATATTTGAGCAACAAAACTGCTTTGATGCTCAGAAAAAAGCTATGAAACCTTTTTAGTCACAGGCTAGTTATTTGCCTCGATTTAGTCTTGGCTATATAATGACGTACTTCCATGCAATGATAAGATCATAAATCATGCTATCAAAGTATGAGATTTCTAGACATAAACACACCGAGAGTAGTGTGTAATTTGTGTTTTCAAACAGATGGCTCCCAGGAATTCAAGACAAATGGCACTACAGCAGAGACGGTGTGATGTGTAAATACTAGGGTAAATTTGCGCTGGCATCTGTTCCCTGAGCTCCCCTAATGATTTCGATCCAAGTCACTGGCTATGAATCAGACACACTAATCATTCTGGAACTGGTCAATCTGACACGAGTTTTATCTGTTGCAAGCAATTTCTGCAAAGACACTGGCTTCAGTGTCAGCACGCTCATTTTAAGCTGTAGAAATAGTATTCGCTGGGCAATTTTCCAGTTGTTTTGCCTCGCGCTGATTTGTTTTTATGTGTTATTAAACTAGATTCGTCTGTCTGCATTTGATTTGCTCTCCAAATGAGTTTGCCGCCATCAGGGGATCTCTTGAAGTGTGTTAGTGAACTACAGCGTAATGCAGAATTTGCATATAATTTTATTATTTTGATACATTACGTTGTCTTTTTGCTGCTGTATCAGGATGTGTCAAAAGCCAAATTTCCCAAATGTTTACAATCATAAAAAGCAATCACAACATCAGTTTGTCTAGTTTAACATGATTTTGTGGATCATATATGATGCTATTTTATGGGTTCATATGGGTTCTAATCACATCAAAAAGAAGTCTTCTCAAAGGCATAGAAAGTTATTACACTTTAATTTTCCCTTAGAATAATGCACA
>JAUCMS010000002.1:8137907-8166529 GCA_032357445.1 Enteromius radiatus
TTCTCATTTTCATTTAGTTTACCTTGATGAACTAAAATATCTAAAACTTAATAGAATTTTTTTTTACAAGTACAAAAATAAATTACTAAAACATTAAAATTAACATGAAAGCAGAAAAAATGTAAATGTAATTTAAAATAATAACAAAAATTAGAACAGTATCTCAATTATACTAAAACCACACTTAAATTAAATGTGACTTTATTGCAAGAGACGGGAATATGCAGATTTTTTATTAAGGGAAGTCATACGGGCTGGGTCATGGTTGGCAAACAGAGCAGTGAAGGCAAGGCAGAGACTGAGTCGGGGTACACTGGCACAGTTCGAGGCAGGAAGATAACAATCACAATCCAGAGAGCGGGAGCACAGGCCAGGGTAGGCAGCAAATTATCACAGAAGACATAAACAATCCCAGGTTGTTAATGAGAAAGCAAAACACAGAATAAACACTCAGAACTGATGCTTAAATGCTGTGGTAAATGTGGGTGTTGCAAATCTGAAACAGGTGAGAGTGTGTGGTGCATGATGGGAAATGCAGTCCAGAGGTGATGGGGTGACTGTTAGTCTGAATTTTCCAGAAAGGGTTGTATATAAAAACAAACAAAAAACCATTCTGCAGCTCCTCTGACCACAGTAACACATTACTGTCAATTAGTTGTGTTGTTCATAAGGAACTTTCTTTTTAAATTCTATTATTAGTCAAATTTTCACAGGCTTTTTCCGTTATGCTTAGTCTGTTTGACCCTTACAAAACTAACCAAAATATACTACAAATAAAACCAAAAAACCAAGGTTAATATATAGAGCAACCACAATTTAACCATGGCTGTGTAACACTAACCATAGTTTAAGCATGGTATTTGTAGTAAAACTGTGGTTAGACAAATAGTAATAAATAAGCCAAGAAAAAAACATGGTTACTACACTTTTAGTTACTACAACAAAGCCATTGGTAATTTTCTAAAGGGTACACACATGTGCAGAAGATCGTTCAATGGCGATTGATGTCAATACAAACAAAATTTTTGCAAAATAAAGTCAATATTTTATCACTATCCCAGTTCAGTCTATAATCTGGCAAACAGCACTTCTTCAACAACAGCTGAACATTTCCCTATAGGACAATTCATTTATGCAGTTCATGTAAGTTTAATGTGGAACTTGTCCTGTCTCCTCCCAGAATCTGTGTGGGTGACAGGTGACACACCGAATACAGTATGCAATGCCTCCCCCCTGGCTTTGATCAGCAGGCAGTTCAAAGACTTTCAGCACTGGTCCTAGCAAGCGCTAAACATGTTTTAGCAGGCAACACAAACTCCAGCGGCTGGATACAAGTAGTATAGGCCAGGATTAAAAATGTTGATATTTCACAGACTTGGCAGGAATGTATTTTCATGTAGCATACCATATAAAGATCCAATTTATACTGCACAAAAATTTACAAAAAAACATTTAGATTATTCTTCATTAATACTATTATTACTTTTTTAATCATTTTTTAATAATATTTCAATCATTTTTATTATTAATTTTACTTTTTATTTACCTTAATCAATTATTGTATATTTTAGTCTAGTTATTTGGACACAATTTATTGCAATTTTTTTACACTTCATATGCAAGTAACTTTTAAAGGCCTAATTTGACTGTCAACAAACGCTTGAGTGGAAATATTTGCTTCAGATTTTTTCTTTCATTAAAATTCTGCACACACAAATAACAATCCTACAGAGGTTAGGCCGTTTTCACATTTAAATTGACGTAAATTAGCTGAATTATGGGTAATTGTCACCATTCCCAGACTGTGCTGGATGCATTGTCTTTTTTTCTTTTTTAGCTCACAAGGTCTTTGTGTCCCTTTTTCATTCTTGCACATTTTATGCATTTTCATTTTCCCTAGGAGTTGGAAGAGGAAGGAAACTGCAGGTCTTTTCATTCATAAAACATTGGAGTTTTAGCAAATAGCTGTACTATATACCATAATAAAGAATGGGTGCAATTATAGTCAAAAGATTTTCTTTAACATTTATTCATATTCAAAAGCATTTCATTCAAATTTGACCAAAATTAACATCTCAAAAAGTCTTTTGGAGATTAAGTGTGAATGTAGCCCTGCAGCATGCTCTTGGTCTTTAAGTGCCTTCATTTTTCCCTCAATTACTGAGTCCAGTGAACTTCAATGAACTGTAGACGATTAAACCTTTAGACATGCAATAAAAACTAAATGGCACTGAAAGTGACACCACGTCTAAAACACATTCTATCCGAGTAATAAGTATGTACTTTGTTACCATTAAAAAAGTTATATATTGTGTCGTATAAATGTAATACTGACATACCATATTCATCATGTTGTCAGGATCATGAATACTATGAAGATCTCAAGAAATAGCAGCCCAATAGCAGCACTTTTCCCTGAACATTGTAAATTCAGATATACTGTTTTTTCACCTGCAGTCTTTCATCTACTATATAGTAAGGAAACAGTGTATTTGGATGCTACCCAAATCTTTAGGAACATAATACGAATATTCAGTGACGTTTTGAGTCTTCTAAAGTGCATTTGACCTTGTAATTCCATAAACGATCTCAATCTTTTCTCTGTGGTTTCAGTGAAGTACTGCTATTTATTCCCTCCACCCCGGATCATTCCGGGAGATTGATGCTATTCAAAGTTACAGTACATATCTGTCAGCTCTAACAATATATAATTGTCAACAACCGCACTGCTCTTATCCAAACAGAACGCTCTGCTCAACGATCAGTCCTAGAATGAAACATTACAGAAAAAACACACTGAATGCTCAGGGTGGATGTGTAAAGGTTTTTATCCAGCATCCCCTTTTTTGGCAAAAGATCCACCGATTTCAACAGTTTACAAAAGAAAATATTTCACAAATGCAGAGGGCAGAACGTAGCTGATTACTATAATGTATTGTTATATGATTAAAATCAATATTTAATGTTGATGATGAGTTTCCCATATTCTCCACTCAGTGTAATTATTCATATTCGATTCAGATAATTAATCATGTTAAGTGCATTTTTGTTCAAATTTCTCTAGATCATCTGTACTGGACACCTGATGGCCTGGATACGTGGAGTTTGTTTGCTATCCGCTAAATGAAACTGTTTGTTTATCTTCTTGTGATCCTTTTCGGCTGTTTATCTCTATTTCATGCTGCAGTGCACTGTGACCGTTAGCTGTCTTTCTGTCATGACTGGATCGTGGATGAACACAGAGGAATTTTATATGTCAAGGTCGCCCAGTAAGGACTACATTTGGATGTTTAATTTTTTTCCCATTGGTTTGCTTGGCAATTTAGTTGTTTGTTTAGAGTACTGGCTTAAAGCACTATATGAAGTATGATTAGTAACTTGTTAATTGCATGACATGGTTTGTTTAACATTGAAGGGCTCATGAGTGACTCACTCCACATACAATAAAACCAATTTTTTTTACTGATATGACATATTCACAATAAAATGAAAGTAGCAAGAGCGGACAGTGCCCATAGTATGCAAGTAGTATTAAACACAATTACATTGGCCACTTTATAGGCCTTGAACATTTAGGTAAACACACTTGTATGTGTCAAAAAGCTCGTCTTTACAAGTGTAGGCCCTAAAAAACAAATGTATGCTATATTGAAGTCTAATATTCCTGCTGTTTGTCATTCATGTTAATCAGGCAAAAAAGGAAAAAAATTAGTTTTTGACTAAATAATTTTTGTAATTTTAATAAGAAATATAGCTGCAAGCAGCAATTACCGGGGTTCAAGCACTAAAGGTATTAAAGGACATAAGGAAAATGCAATTGCATATTATTTAACAAGCCTGTAAGCACCTTAGTTAATGATTAAAAACGCATTTTTGACAAATCCATGTATTTTTTTTGACTGTTATAGCACCACCACCTATAGCACCGCGTCACTGCTTAAAACTTTGCATGCTTGTTTAGAATCCCCTTTCATGAAGTTTTGAGTTTTCCTTTAGGTTTTTTTTAGTGTAAATTTGGACAGGCCTCTTTTTAAATGTCCCTAGCTTCCCAAAGGGTAAACTCAATGTGTTTTTTGACATGTTTTTGATAATGTGATAACCCAGAGAGTCCAGAGAATTGTACTGGAGTGTTTTTTTTTCCCACAAAAAAAAGAGCAAAAAATTAGTTAAAAAAAGTTTTTTTTTTAGGTTTTCTCTATTTAACAAAGCATTTAATTAACAGCAGTGGTTCTAGAGGCAATGTTGTCCAGAATGAGAAGTTCTGTCATATGATATAAATATCACACTTATTTGCAAAATTTTTGAAAAATTCAATATGCAACCCAGTGACAAATTTCTTTCAAATTTCACAGACCTTTGGAGCCATGAGTCAAACAGTTCCACCGAGTTTCATTTTCAATCCATCGACCAATGGCAGCCATATATTTTGAGATACTCAAACGTTCTTGTAGACCATGCACAACAATTTTCATGTTGAGGGTTTGCGCAGTTTTGGCAATTTTTATGTTTTTTTTGCACCTTATAGTACCACCAATTGACAAAGCTCTGCTATTTTTCCCCAATGGCCTTATTTTGAGTTCTTACATAAGCATTTTGAGTTTGGCAAAGACACTTCATTCTGTTCCGAAGTTACAGGCATTTTGCTAAAAGTGGCCCTGTCCCTTTTGAATGTTTTGGCTTCCCTTTGCAACAGTGTGTCGAAAGTTCAACTTTTTTTGATAATTAGTGATATTCACTCTTTCTGCACTGGTTTGGGTCTAATCGGGTGGAATAAAAAAACTAGCACTAGTAGGTTTTAAAAAAAATATGCAAAAAAGTTCAACTGTGACCAGTTGGGCTGAGCCTTGGTGATATAGGCGATCAGTTTTACGTGGAGATTGTTGATGGTTGGCCATTCTAACAATTAAAACATTACATTCTAAAAGACTGAATTAGTATTCTCTTGTAAAACAAACCTTATTTACCATATTGAAAAATTCTGATTAAATTAATTTCATTTCATGTTAAAAGTCACATTCGCACATTTCAACATTAACTTTAATAGAAAAAATGTATATAATATGTTTCTCAAAAAACAGCAGTTCAAACTTTTTAAAAACGGTTTAGTGTATCTTTAAATGACTTCAATTTACATAATAATGCCTGTCAAACTACTTTTAAAATTCAATACTTTGCTACAAATCTTGTGGCTCTTATAAAGAAATGATTCAAATATTTCCCACTTGTAAGTCGCTTTGAATAAAAACATCTGACAAATGTATAAATGCAATTTACACAGTTTTTGATTACCCAAGGTCATCTAGAATCTTATAAATGCCCACATACAATCACAAACCTGCACACAAGTGACTGCTGAAAACTCAGGTAATCTCTTCTTTTTCTTTCTCTCTGTTCTTCTTTACAACATTTCTGTCACTGTCTATGATGTATTCCACACACTCCTCATAAAGACATCACAATGATTTCAGCAAACACACAGGCCAAATGCATCATCAAAGAAAAAACCTTCTTTCTCATTCAAATTCATGAAATCTTGTTCAAACACATCCCTTCTGACAAACACAAGAAAACACAAAGGGATAAAGAGTCAGCATGCATACCAATGCTCTCGCAGAGAAAGAGCCAAAGACATTAGCTATTCTCCATTCTCTCCGCCACTGTGATCGAACCCTTTGATTTTCTCATGGGGCTCATTCTAAATTCTCAAATTCGTTTATTGTTACTTCAAGCGCAATCTATAAGAGGCTCAATAAAAGTGAGTATGTTTCGATGCAAATGCTCACAACCTTCATTAGTCGTTAATTATTTGACAAATACTTCAAAAAGATTCGACTTTGAAAACCAGGTTTCCTAATTCACCATAGCCGTACAGACTTTTAGGGAAATTCTGCTGACGGTCAAAGAGCAGTGCCATTTCACAGTGCTGAACATACATCTGAGGCCACATGGATCCAAATCTAAAAGGATTAATTTCCCCTCATAGCCTGTGAAATACTTCCACCAGCACTGCACATTCCCTCAGTCAACACTGTGATACTTCCAGAGCGCAGAGATTATTTTAAACCACTCTCAGGAATGAGCTGATGCAGCTCTAAATTCACTAAATACTCTGTACTATGAAAAAAAAAAAACAGTAATATGTGCCGAGTTGGACAGTAATTATAAGATTAATGGAGATCTTAAACAAGAATGCATGCGGTAACGGTCTTGCCCGACACAGTTGGACCAAAGCCCGCCACTAACAAAATTGCTGCCATACGGTCACAAAATCTGTGCTAGTAACCAGTGGGATGATAAATGGCATCAGCAGACATCCTATATAGTAGCACATATTTATGATTTAATTTTTGGGGTAGACAAGTAAAACAAATTTCGGTTCTTTTCAATTCGTGCTGAAGCTTTTAGATGACTGTATCGAACTTACTGTACATTGGAATTGGACTCAATGGCGTCACATAAATGCAATTTACAGCTACTGTGCCATTGTAGAAATGTGATAATCAATGTTTAGCATTTGAAAGTATCTGATAATATATGGGTTAGATAGACAAAGCAATCCAGCTTTGTGTCCTCAAAATAAATAACAAATAAAAATTGTGCCTGCCATACTTCATGCAAATTAAAACAGCTTTTATTAGGTCACTACACTGCACCCACACAAACAATTTGAGTAGTTCTTTGGAGTGGGTAATATAGCACCACTGCCTTACAAAGAACATTCGGTCATTAATTACTCACCCTCATGTCGTTCCAAACCTGTAAGACCTTCATTCTTCTTTAGAACACAAATTAAGATTTTAGATTAAGACAAATTATATGAAATTTTACAAATTATGCAAAAGGTATTCTCGTAGCTTTTCAAATTATGGTTAAACCACTGATGCCACATGGACTGTTTTAATCGTATCCTAAGTACGTTTCTGGTACATGAACGTGTTTATGGAAGGTCAGAGAGCTCTCAGATTTCAACAAAAATATCTTAATTTGTGTTCTGAAGATGAACAAAGGTCTTAAAGGTTGGTTGATTGTGATTTTACTTTTTTGACGTTGGTTGCTGTTTAGAGCATAACTAATATCTGCAAAGTTACAATGCTGAAAGTTCAATGCAAACAATTTTTTTAATTTAGTAAATTTCCAACCATAAATATATCAAAAATGTATTTTTGGTTAGTAATATGCATTGCTAAAGACTTCATTTGGACAACATTACAGGTGATTCTCTCAATATTTTCCTGTCCTATCATACATCAATGGAAAGATTATTTATCAAGCTTTCAGAAGATTTATGAATTTGTACATTTTCCCCTTTATGACTGGTTTTGTGGTCCAGGGTCACATATACTTTAGATCTGCAAAGGTTCTATGTCTGGACTTTCTGACCTAAGAAACAGAAAAAATTCCTATTCATTTCAGACATATTAAGAGACATTTAACATTCAACAAAAGTTTCCCTATGATAACAAGTCACCAAACCATTTTTAAATAAAGTTGTAAAAATGCAATTTCTTGGATTTTTTTAATTATGGAAAATGTATTCAGCTACCTAAAGTTTAAAGTGTGGGCTACCCAGATAAAGCAAATACTGTAGTATTCAGTTAGTTGTGAGATCTCGAAATGGTGACTGCCACTTGATGGACCCACTACATTTAAGTTAAAACAACTCCTATTACATCTCTGATATGGATATATTGTCATATCGGATTAGATAAAGTTATCATATTTATAAAAAATGTATATTCCACTAATCCACTACATTTGTAGTAAAGTATGCAAACATCACTGTGGAAAGCAGAAAGTATCCAACTTGATGTCTTAGTTTTTAACTCCTTCAACAGTAAATGGCAAATCTAACTAATCGGTTACATCCAGACACACTTAGTTGAAGTATTCAGCTGGTCACTGGTTAACACGGCTGTACAAATATGTTTTTATCAAAATGTAGACCTTTATGTATTCTCAGAAGTTATGTAAATTTAAAGTGTCCAAACCATTGTTTTAGACGTTGTTGTTTAAATTACATCCCTCAAAATGGTCAATACAATTAATATAGTCACTGAAAATTAAAACTAATCATTTTAAAAAGCAAACCCTGCAAATCTGTTTTTTATTCTTTATCATTTAACATCTATTTTTAGTTCACACTTTGCCCATAATCTGTGGAAAAGAAGCACTAGCTGTACCTTGTCAAGCAACGTTGACATGAACATTTGTGAAAAGCTGAGAAATGTCAGTGTATCCATTACAGCTCACTATTATGCAAACTAAGCCCACCTTCACTCCATGTCTCATGCGGCTTGAGCTTTAGATGCCAATCATAACATTCAGATGACAGATGGCAGTTGGGTGCAACTATATTTTCAAGAGCACATAGGTACACTCTCCTGTATCTCCAGCCTGATAAACAATGTCCCTCCAAATCCATGTGTATGTGTAAGGGTGTGAGTTTATCTAATAAAACGATTCATTGCTCCAACGCACATCCATCTTAAAGACAGATCACCGTGTTCAAGATGACAGAACATCTGTAAACCAGCAATATCTGATAAACTTTGACAAATGCCTCGGATAAAGAGGGTCCAAACATGGTGTGGGTGAAATAAGTCCCCCTCAGGCAGAGAACTGATAAATACCTGTTGAATCAATAGGGCAGTCAGAAGATTACATCAAGAGCTAAAGTACTCTTTCATTCTGCTCTATACACAAGTCCTAAGAAAAATGACCCACATTAAAAGTGGATCTATACAGTAAGCATAAATGTAGATCACTTCAAATTGTAGTTTATGTGTGCATGGATGATGCATGTCCACATAAGCTATTGTTTATGCTATTAGTATTTTACAATCCATCCCACAGGAGCAATACGCCAAGCTTTCTGTTTCAACTGAAGTCCCATCATTTGGAGAGAAACATCAAATCAGTCTTGGGTAGGAAAGAGGATTAATGTAGGTTGTTAAAACTGCTTTGGGGATTTACGGTGATGGCAAAGTCAGACAGCAGCAATCATCAGACCCTACTGTCCTCTATGTGACTACAGGACGCTTTATCTCAATAACACACAGAGGAGAGCCAGTGATCAAATCTCTCAACTCTCATTTTGGTGATGATGATGCTGATGGTTTAATATTAAATGAGGAATGCATTTGTGGTTTGTTTACTTTCAAGATGACCTGCCAGCTAGACTTATTATGTAAAGAAAGGTCAACCTATTACAAACAGTACAAGTGACTGATATTCTTTGTTAATGATTTCATCCCGTTTTGGAAAGTTTTAACCCTTGTTTTGACTTCTGCAACAAAACATATTAGCTGATAATTCAAGTGAATATGCAGACCGTATTCTACATGAATGACAAATAATTGAATGCATTTAGAGGTCATAAAAACATTAGATAAATGGTGTCTTTTTAAATAAGCAATAAAGAGCTGTGACGTGACACTCGATGCTGAACACTGAAAGTTTATGAATGAACAATAATTGCAGGTGACAATGACGAGTCATGATAAACAATCACTTACCAATTCGTATGACCTGCTGGTCACTAAGGTAAAACTTTGACATCAAGTAAAAAAGGAAAAATAACAGTCTTTTGCGCTTCTCCATGGCTCTGTAATCAAAAGAGGTAAAAAATAATAAACTTCATGTCATAAAAATGGATTTAAGGAACCATAGCGCGCGCTCATCAACTTCCATTCACCTCCCATCGCGCGCAATGGAAACAGCTCCTCGAAAAAGCCGGTTATTGCCTCAAAAACAACACATTATCATCCTTTCCCAAAAAATCCACGATGTAACGCTGTCTTCAAGATATTTGAGATAGGATTTTGTGCTGATATCCTTTGTTCATCGCTTCAAATACTTGTAGCACTCCACACGCGCACCGCTAACGTTAGGATAGTAAAGTGCGCGTGCCACTGACCGACTCATGATCCAGACGCAGGATTATCTTCATTTCTAGATTTACTCAGATTTAAGGTGAGTTTGCAGGCTCTTATTTTTTGTTTAGTTTTTATTTTTCAAACTGTTAGAATCCGTTGTAGGCAAACAGAGCTTAATGCTGTCATAGGAAGTTAGATAAATGCTCATAATTTGTTAATGTATAAAATGTAAACGTGCACGAGGCAGTCCACAGAAATAGTGATGATGTTTTGTTCGCACGAAGCACGAAGCGTTCTTTTGAACCGATTCTTGATTGATTCAGTCGAAATGATTCGCAAAGCTTTGCAGATCACTCGGGTGCAAATGATAACTTTGATTAGCAAAAAGATATTTATTGTCAGTATGTAACTTATAGCCTTTTAGTATTTGTTTGTATTATTAAAATACAGTGAAAATCAGCATTTATCAAAAATCAAACATAATTCTTGAAACTCTAATAAGTGATGACGACTCGGTTTGATTTGGTCTTTTTTATGGGAAGGAACCGATTCGGGAAATTGAATCTGTTCAATGAACGCCACAGTTAATTAAAAAGCTTTCTTTTTGCCAAATGGCGGCACACAACGCCACCTGTTGGACAAATCATACAACAGCAAAGGAAGAAGGATATAAAAAAATAAAATGATAGCCTATTTATTTGACAAAATTAAACACCTTAATATGGTGTAACTTCATTAGTTGTTACACATGTTAAAATACCCCTTTAGTTTTTATTTAAAGTGATTAAAAAAGGAAAAGAAGAAGAAGACAATACTGTTACCAGCAAAACCATTTTTACAATTCACTAATACATTCATGAGAGTCTAGGCTCGCTGAGCTGAAACTGATGGCTGGAGGACTCAGCGATGCTTGTTTCTTCTCCTGCCCTGACAAAGGGCCCAGAACAGCACTGCAACAACCCGGCTGTGCATAGCAAACACTAGGCCAGTCAGCCTACAAACAGAGCTTCCCCCATGTGTAACCAAATGGAGCTCAGACCACGATCGGCATTGGAAGATGCTGAGTGCTGTCCAGGACACAGGGATGAGAGTAGTGAGTGAAGCGAGCAGGTGCAAACAGGCTGCTCCAATCAGGCAGTGCCTGGCAATGTCGGGACGGGTGCACTGAATGCTCATGAGTGAACTGATCCATGCAGCCACAGCCAAAACCAAAGAGAGGGTCACAAAGTAACGAGCTGACCACGGGGCTGGATCTAAATAGGCTTTGCATGCTAATGTACTGGCATCATTTAGTCCAAAGTCCTTCATATTCTGTCCATGATTCAGAGCGTACAGTGAGTTTCCACCTCGATAACCCTGTGATCACAGCTACAGCCGGAAAAAAAAATCAAAGCCGAGCACAAATCATAGCTACTATATCAACACATTGGATTCTATCCTCTCCTCAGTCTGATGAATGTTTCATTAGTTTGATTCAGCAGCTCATCCATGATTTCTTCTCTTTTTCTTTTTCAAACCTCTGTAGATGGTGTCTGCTAGTGGCAAAGCTAATATTGAGGATCAGCTGTGGATTGTTGAAAAGAAACAAAGAAGAATTGCAGTTTCAGTCCTGAAACATTTCAAATAATGCATGGTCACATCTTCATCTCAGTGCATTTATTGACATGTTTAGGGTTTATTATTCATTAACATTGACTAGTCAGCAGGCAGAAGTGTGCGGAAAGAAAATGTTTTAAGAGGAAAAAAAAAAAAAAACAATCCATAAAGCAGATCGACCACAGCAAATCATCGAGCAACACATAATAAAGCAGTTCAATGATCAGGGAATCCAAGTCAAAACAAAATAATGCAATTCCAACACATGCATTTGCTTATTAAATGCAATTTAAAACTCTCTGTACTTACTTGGCAGTGGATAACATTTCTCCAGGACAATGCATGGAATCAGACCAGGACTCATAAGGGCTCTGGGAGTGCTAGAACATTTTTATGAAGCATAAATCTCCAAAATTGATGCGGGACAACTGTCCCTTAGTTTGTTGTTTTGGTAATATTCCTTTTTCCCCCAGGCTCTCATGGTCTGACAGCTTCCAGAAATAGAAATGTGATGTGCTATTTAGAAACTGGAACATCCTATTTGTTTTTCATTCAATGGCAGATAACTGGTTATAAGAGCTGTATTTACTGTAAACACTGTAAATGGTGTTTCATTTTCTAAATCGAAATTGGTTTCTCAACAGTAGAGTGGAAAGTTTGTTCTGGTGCACTTCTAAATTGCTGCCTATTTATTCTATAAGATGATATAAAAAATATTTATATAGCATGTGTCTATAATGCTGAGTTTTATAATGTACACATATAAATGCATTGTACAAAATTAGTAATTTATATATATAATAATTAATACGGATCCCTGAAATTGATACAATTGATAGGATTTTATTCAACAAAAAGAACATCTGATGAGTCAAACTGCTCTTTAGATAAAAATGTTGCTTGAACACACTATTGCCACATACAAGGACAAAAACAACCGACAGCAGAGAAGAGGAAGAAATGCTGGCGCTGCCCATTAAATATGACTCATTTTTACACTTCTGTGGGTGGAAAACACAGAAAAGATGTTGTTGATATTCAGTTGTGAGTTCGCTAAACATCATTAATTTATATGAAGAAAAGTTTGTCGTCAGGTAGTTGGTTTCAGTGCCACCTTGTGTTTGTACCTGATATAACGAGGACATTTTCATAAACATTCCCTGCTTCTCTATGAGGGTTAAGTTTAGTGTGGCGGTGGGTTTTAGTTACAAGGATCGATAGCAGCATCCTCACATACACCAGTCAAATTTTTACACCTTTTTCCAATTTCAGAGTCATAATCTGCAGATTTTAGGTTTTAAATAAGACAAGTCACCATTTAAAAATCACACCAAACTTTATTTAAAACGCAGCAAACAGGTGCCGTGTTGACAAAGAACAGACCACGTACAAAGTTATTTGGATAAAACTGCAAATATAAATTACGAAAATTTATTTTAGGTTAATAATTATTTCCACAGTATGAACATACAGAGTCTCAAAAAGGCAGAGGGTAAAACCAAGGAGCTTTGACACTTTTGTCAGTTCCACTAAAAAGGATCCATGGCTGAAGGTGCAGAGATTGTTTTTCACGTGGAAGGGCATCTCTTATTTTAAAATACACGTGCAGGGGGGTGTAACATGTGCGTCTTTATCGTTACCGTTATACAACATACCATAAAACCTTTCAAAAATCATTCTCACCGAGACTAAATCAGTATGAACAAGACAAATCTGCTACATTTTAGCACTTTGTAGGGGTCCTTTGAATTAAAATACCTCATTTACGCACCTAAAAGTCTGGCTGTTGAATTAACAAGAACACCAAAGCCCAATAAGCAAGGATTATGGGTAGTTTGATTTCCTAACTAATAAATGAAATTACATTATTGCAGTTTTTCTAACATATTCAAGTAGATCATCGTTGCTCTGTGTGCGCGTGTGTTTGCTGTACAGTGATTGTTAATACTGGGTTGCTGGTGACCTATGAACTAAAGGGAACAGAGAAAGCAAGCATGGAACTGTTGGTTTTGTAACAGGAATGGCATTAAACAGCTATACGAACTGTCATGATATTTTCACGGAACCTCCTGCGTGTGTAGCCATTACAAAAAACTAGCGAGGTTATTATTTGAAGCATCAAGTCACAAATCCCTGAATAAAAATGAGGACATGAACCACAACTAAACAGATCGATCACGATCTGGCGTTTCAAACAGAAAAGATCAACTGAAAGAACATGTAGCTGCCTGTCTGTCAGTATGAAGCCTCTATAAACACATTGGCTGTACAGTTGGCATCTTGTGATGTCTGGACTTAAATGGCAGGAAGTCTGCATTGATTTTAGGGTGGAGTGGTTTGAAACATCAAGAAACATTTTTTCCTCAGTTCTGGCTTTCAGTAGGATTGTCAGTGCATCGTAGGCTTGGAGTAAGTTTCTGCCTAGTCTATAAAACAAAATATCACAGCGTGCACATTCCCTCTCTGCTCAGAAGATGTCGCTGTTGTAGCCGTTTTTAAAATCGTCCCTGCGAACCCAAATAACCTCGCAGTCCCTCTCAGATGTGACACCCTCCACGGCACACTGCTTTCTTAAGAGGGTCAGTGGGGCGTGGGATTTCGGAGGTTTGTCGTCTGGAAGTCCATTGAGACCTTTGTCTTCGTCTCCTTCTACCGAAAGGGCCTCTAAAGACTCCTCCAGACTGGGCTCAGAGGAAGGGCCCCGGACAGATTGGCAGTACTCATCATCATCACTGAGGATGTCAGTCTCCTTCACGTCGTCCTGGTTTTCGTAGTTCTGCAGGTCGAACTGATCCTCCACCCAGCGGTCTGTGTCTCGGATGGGCTGCTGGGGTTTCTGGAGTGAAGACAGCGGGGGCTCCGTTGGGGAGATGGGCGAGAGCTCCTGGGACGAGCCGTCATTGAAAACCACACTTGTGTCTATGGTGAAACGATTACGGATCAGCTTCCGGCGGCCCAGAGTTCGAGATGGGGCTGAAACTGGAAGAGAAGCAAGCATGAATGCTAACTATCCTTTTATGAAAGAAAAGCAGAGTGTTTTCTGCTTTAGGAAAGAAAGCAATATCATCTACTGGACACTAGGATTTAAATTGGTTACGTAATAATCAGCTCACCCTAAAGCCTAAAACAAAACTGCGGCATTAATTATGTGACTGAGAGTAAGATGGAAAGTGACACAGTGGGAGAGTTAGCAGGAACATAGGGAGAGGAGCAGAAAAAAAGTTATCAATGTTCAATTTGCGTAAGACGTCCCCAACATACCCGCTCTGTTCATTGTGGGTCGTGATCCCTTTAGTGCACAAAGCCGCTTTCCTCCGAAGGGAATATACTGCTGATTCTGAGGCAAACTCTCGGTCTTCATTAACTGACGTCGTTGTTTGTCCCTCAGGATAGAATGAACGGTCTTCAGGAAGTCTTTTTTACTCTCTGGAGAGCTGAAAATATATATATATAAAAAAAAATAAAAATACATTTTAGTTTTACAGTGGCCCTAAAAACTATTTGATATGCAGCCAACATACTTTAGCATGTTGCTAACATGTTTTAAACACGTTTTTAAGTATTGTTAGCGTGTTTCAACATGAATCTTTTAGCATATTGCTAAGCTAACACATGTTTCTGTTGCTGTTAGAAATTTGACTTCAGAAGAATAATAAAATGGTAGCATGTCGGTATTGCCAGTCAGTGTTAAGGATAAGACACTTTCCAAACAAAACACCCCTTACAAATGAACGCACTATAGTTAAAACATGTTACATGTACACACTAAACATAGATTAACTATGGTATTTGCAGTAAAACTGTGGCCATACAAATGGTAATCAGTGCACCAAAAAACATTGTTTACTGCAGTAAAACTGGTTACATTTTTAAGGGATTTCATGCAAAGGAGTTATTAAGAAGATAATTATGAAGTAATTGTGAAACAAAATGTGTGACACAATCTGGACTTCACCTGCAGCAGATGTGGAAGGTCCTCTCGGGTCTCCCTTCAGATTCTGACCTCATGTGAACGATCTCACACATTGCGGACCCCTCTGAATCTGAAATTAAAGAAATGCCAGGTTAACAGTATGCTGGCAAAAGGACTGTGAGAAACCCTGTAAAGTACAAAACCTCCCAGATTAGCACAGGGTTAATGAACTTCATGGAAGACACAGACGCTGGGACAATGAACCAAAGTGCCGACCCCAAGTTCCTGTAGTATGACCTTTGACCTCCAACCATCAATAGGGAATATTAACATTCTGGCCAGCTGAGCCAAAGCAAACATTAATATGCTCATTAAGTGTCATCAGGGTACATCGGATGTAAAATGCATTACATGCATTATCAACGTTAACCGAAAACGAGTTAATGTACCACACTAGTCTCAATAGGTCTGTGGGAAAAGAATGAAACCAGTAGACCAATACTTACTAGGGAGGTTGCGAACTTGGAGAGTGTCTGTAGAGATCATGTGTCTAAAACGAAAAGGGTCTCTCTCATCAAGGACTGATGCTCTGTGAGATCCACCCTAAGACAAAATAACAGCAAAAGTTTTTTTGAGAAAACATTTTTATTTGGCATCATCCACCTGACACGCTGAAAACAGTGAGTTATGGTAGTGATATATTCTCTGTATATCTCACATAGTAATATCACAAACAAGTGAAAGGTCTCCGAGTCAATGGTCACAGAGTTTTGTTGGCCATGTAAAATAAGCCAAAGAGACTATAGAAATGAATCTAATACAAGAGAAATGCATCCTCACTTCACACCCGACAACGTGCCCTTCAATAAAACCCAAATACTACACCTCTTAAAAGCGCTAGTCTGTGAGCACTTAAAGCCTATGTCAGATCTCTATTGATGAATAATGAAGAAAGGGAAAAAAAGCACTTACAATTTTTTTCTTGTGTTTGGAGCAGTCCTTGTACACAAAAACGACTGCCGTTCTGAAAACTGAGGAAAGGGGGGGGATAATTGAAATAAAACATTAAGACACAAAAGCATACAACAATAAACATTCACAATAGAGATGCTTGGGGCTCTTTTCAGAAGAGTTGGGAGTAAAAACGTGACCTGGTGAAATACTGCCAACTTCAATGGCAAACTGACCCATTTTTTTTAAAGCATCTAAAGAGTTTCTTGTTCAAAAAGGTCTTAGCCGAAGGAGTAAAAAAAAGCCTTGTGTAAAAATGCAACTTTAATGTCTTAAGAGCCAAGGACAAGGTGGCTCCTTTAATACCACTGTGCCCAAAGATACAGCTGGCCTTTACTGATGCAGGGAACCATTACTGTAGGGAACAGACTAATGAATAAGAGAATAGGATTCTATTTCGGGAAGAAACATTTTACAAACACTCACCGAACGAAGCCAGCTCTGGGTCCCTCTTCCCCTTCATGAGAGAAGTTGGTGGGTTGATCCAGACCACTGTGTCATGCAACAATAGGTCGCCCATTGACAGATCAGCGACCTGCAATAAGAGAAAACAATGTTTCTATTTGCCATTTTAGATGACATCAATGCACACATCATCACATTTGATGGTGGCATTACAATATTTTGTGCAAAAAATATCAAGTGTGAATTTTAGAGTTAAAAAGCCTGAGAGACTAGAACTGTACCTCTTTCTTGTCAGAGCTCTGCTCGTTGATGAGTTGGTCAAACACGGCTCCATACTCCTCGTGAATCTTCTGCATTTCATTTATGTGACTGGCCACTTTGTTCATGGCTTTCATTGCAACTACAAAAAGATATTTTATTATTATTTTGATAAATTGTACAGCCCTACTGATTGACTAAATCTACAAGTAAAAGCTACTTTAGTATACACAGACAAGAAATTCTGTTTTTAATGAAGTCTTCAGAACCTGCTTATCTAGCTCAGAAGAGGAGCTGCATCATTAGATCCACCCATGGCCTAAGATTATGCTCAATTAGTATCTAAATCTCCATATTTACCATCCAGATGGTAATGTTCCTCGCTGTCAGGGTCAGTAAGTGAGTAAAGCTCCCTCAGCAGTAGCGGGTATTTTAAGACTCTCTGAATGGGTTTGATCAGGTAGGACTCCAGTGTAGAAGAGTGCTGTTGCCTGGGGTTCCTCTCAGCCAGGAATGCCTTGAACTCCGGATCTGTTTTAGCTGCATCAGAGTGTGGAGAAGTTATTGGATGGTAAGAGGAATTTCAAATCAGTTGCAACTGTAAACTAGACTTTAACTTGAACAGGGGCCTTGATATACTTAATACATGGTATTAAAGACCACCATATTCAAGTAAATAAACACATTCAACCAAAAATAATATCAGTCAGTGAACTTAAAACTTAATCTATTCCTCCCACAGGAAACATCTTCGTTCGCATACATCAGTGAAAGCTTTTGGTGCCTTGGGAAATGGCAATTTTTTAACAGTATATGTCTAAAACTAAAATGCTTTGGGGTACATTTAATTGTGAGAGAGTAAAAACACCCCTCTAGCTTTGAATAAACTATGAAAACTTGCCTTTGGCAGTCCTAGTACGGCTTTACAAACAAATAAAACTAGCCAACGCATAGTTATTGAACATGGCAATTAAATGAGAAGGAATGATACTTAAGGAACTGAGTGCTCCCCTAAAACATTGCACTTTCAGAGACTGGTTTATTAGCATTAGCACAATTAGCAGTGGCATTACCTTTGGTAAGGACCTTTGGGACCTTTGTGTGGCTGGCACAAAAAGCACTGTAGATCTTAAAACGATCCGCATAGTACAGGAAGGATCCACCAAGAGAAAACAGAACTTTCTGGAAGTTAGAAGACAATAAGTTAGAAAACACTTTAACTAAAACATACATTTAGGAGAAAATGGTGACTTTCTTATGGTGGCAATCATATCATCGATCCATGATCCAAAATCATTTAATAAAATTGGAATAATATATTGACCTTGAATTGATCCACTCTTTCCAGTTTGTCTAGATCTGAAACCAATCTGGTTCCATCTTCCAGTGTTTTTAGAAACTCCACTTGGAATTCCACCATCTCCGTCAAGTTTCCAAAAAGCACATCAAGCTATGAGTGTAGAGAGAATGAGAGATTCAGAAACCTTACTCAATATTTTCAGAAGTTAATTTATATTAAATATAGAATTTAAATTTTAAAAAGGTATATATATATATATATATATATACACACACACACACACACACACACACACACAAGTCTCACCTCATCCTGTGAGAGGAAGCTCTCTTTCTGTAGAGGGTTCAGGTAGCGCTCTATCAAAATATTTAGGTCCTGTAGATAGAGAGAGTCAAAGAATTGTTCATATTTGGCTTCAGCACAGCTTTTATATTAGAAGTTGTAAACCAGGAGTGATTTTCCCCCAGCAGGTTTCATATCTAACATGTAAGGAAAAATAAATAAAATCACTTTGAAAGCACAGCAGATACTGACCTTAACATAGGTCCTCTCAGTGTCCACCAGCTCACTGATGACCTTACGCAGTTTATCAGCATCTGAGAGCTGGCGTGGGGTGAAGAGAACTGGCAGGGGTGAGATGGGGCTGGGCACACAGGATGAAGAAGAGGAGGATGTGGAGGAAGACGAGGAACAGGAAACGGGACCCTCGGTGGAATTCATATCATGAAGGTTGCGGCAGAAAGCAGTCACCTGCTCTGTACTCTGTAGAGAGAAACAAAAATGTCAATTTCAACTTCATGAGCAATGGATGACTTTTAAAAATCTTAACATATTAAAAAACCTACATGCCTCTAAAATGTTCACCAGCAACAGGCACACACCCACACAGGTATACAGAGAATAAGATTCAGAAAGATGCATTTCCAGTTCCAAACACAAACACACGTTCAGTGATTTTCTGGCTGAACTCCAAAGACAAGGCACATCATGCCTTGGCTGAAGCCTAATTACAAGTGTCTGACAAGTGCGATAAATAACTTTAAGATGGTCTATGTCAGTTCTTTGAAAGGGCTCTGTAGCACCAAACAGTTCATCTCTTTGGGAAATCTGGCACTGGGTGGATTTTCCATCTAGGAACTTGTCAACAAACTTTCAAAAAGTACACCCTGCCCTTAGCCAAGATTACTTTGGCTTCCCACCATTCAAACCACCCTTACATTTCTATAAACACATACAAATTACATCTAAAAACTGCATTCCCTTGTACTACTTACTGAATGTATTGTGTTTTCTTTTACCTCGCTGACAAACATTACACAACACATGCGTCATCTAGCTTCCAAATACCTCAAATAAAGCAGTTACGCACCTAAATGATCCAAACCAGTCCAAAACGACTTCAACCCATAGATCTTCAACCTCAGTGTCACATCTCGTATGTCACGGCACTACAGCAAGAACTCAAACTCCCCGATAGTGTTCAGGAAGACGTGAAACAGATTCACACAGAAGGGGGAACAGAGGACAGATGGGGCTTCCAGCAGCATGAATTCCTCTCTGATAAACACATAGTGACGGACTGACAAAAAGCCTGCACACCCCAGCATGCCTTAACCAGCCTGGACAGCCTGGGGAGAGGTGGTGCGATGTAGGGAGATAAAAGTAATGAGCTCTATCGTTTTTCCAGGTTAAATACCATTAAGCTTTATCAACAACATCTGTGGTATGCCTAGTTCTGTCAACAAAAAACAAACAAAACAAAACACATGTATAGTAATGCGCTTACATTGGAAGTCTATGGAGAAAGGATTCCAGAACTTTTTGAACCAAGCACCTTTCGGTTTGTGGTCAATTTGTGTGATCTACTGATTTTGTGGAATTGCAATTAAATGCTTGGATTGTGTCGACAACAACTCGCTAAACAAGTAGACAAAGTGTAGAAATAATTTTGAGGAGGGACTACTTTTCTAGGTGGATGAATTTCAGAATATGTTCTACTGATGTAAAGCCACACTAGCAAAATGTAAGATTTCATAGGTAGCATAGTTTAGCACCACTCACAGACATCGCATCGCAACCAAGTAACTTTATGTTGGTCATGTGAATTCATGTGACCAACTCAAACCTAATAAATTAATAAAATTGTGACTCTCCCAAGTAAAGAACACTGTCAAAGTCCAGAAAAGTATGAAAGACGTCATCAGAATAGTCCATCTGCCATTAGTTGTACAAACATAACATTATGAAACTATGCCAATACTTTTTGTAAGTACAGAAAAGCATAACGACTTCAACAATTCTGCACACTGTAGCACCATTTTGGAGCATACGCACTTTGCATCCAGTAAATTTTTGAAGTGAAGTGACCATTTTTAGGACATTATACATACATTTGACATCAGTAATTCAACTAATGTTATAAATCTATAAGAATTGTATTTTTTTGAGCGAAGAAAACAGGAATGACTTTATTCAACAATTTCTTCTCTTCCATGTCAGTCTCACACTGTGTGTGCTGTATTTTGTTTACAAGCAGAGAAAGATGTTGAAGAAGAAATTGTTGAATAAAGTCATTTATTTTCTTTGTGCGCAAAAAGTTCTCTCATAGCTTCATAAAATAAAGGTTGAACCACTGATGTCACATGGACTATTTTAACTGCATCCTTACTACCTTTTCCATGCGTGTCTGTGGAGGTTCAGAAAGTTCTTGGATTTCATTAAAAACCTTAATTGGTGTTCCGAAGACGAATGAAGGTCTTACGGGTTTGGAGCGACACGAGGGTGAGTAATGATAGATTAAAAATGAACTATCCCTTTAAAATAACTTACAATAGAATTCTCTTGGACAACTGTTCCAGCAGGTCTAATAGCAGAAATGTAGAGCTTATTCGGTTAAGAAACTAAAAATGTATATTACATTAAAAATAAAATATTCTCTTACAGCTCAACTTGCAGCTTTTTTTTTTTTTTACAACAAAAATCATGATTTTAAGGGGTAACTAGTTGAAAACCATTCTGCGCAATACTATACATCTACACAGAACATACTAATCCACTTAATCTGACAGACAGAGTGTTATAAAACAGAGTTCATGAACTGTTATGTAATGCTGATTAAGTATATCACAGACACATAAGAAAACACACTCAAGCTCACCAATTGCAGCATGTCATAGATGGACTCTGAGGAGCGTTTGGAGCTCCTGTGCCTCCACATTACAGACATTCTGCCCCTCAAAGATCATAGATTTCACACCAATGTGACCCACAGTAAAACCCTCCAGCTTATCTTTACGCGCAAAACGTGTCACTAACAGACCGTTAGAGCGAGAACCGAGCTACTCCAGTCTTCTTCACCATAAACTCTACATTCCACGATAGCCGCCCTGTCCACACAGCCTCCTCCCTCCTTTCCTAGAATTTCTCCCTATGTTTCTGCTTGTCTGAGCTGGTTTCTAACCGGATAGATGGAATGGGGCTCTGACAGCTGTGGTGGTACAGTAAACACACAGAGTGAGAGAGTGAGAAAGAGAGAGAGAAAATAATAATAATAATAATCTTGTCGGCAGCAGGATGAGGAGGACAGAAGGGGAGGGGGACACTGGGACAGCCACAAGAATCACATTATCTCACAGCTGGGAAAAGCTCAGCTCACAGGTGAAAACGTCAACATGTAGAGAACAAAAGACGACAGGTGTGGCACAATGTTTGTCTTTGTTATGATGGAAGTGTGGAAAATAATGAACTTAGACAAAGATGGTCTTGTCAGTGCTGAAGCGGCCGTTCATACACAGGTTTCTGATATCCTGCCGTACAGGTGATACAGGTTTGAGCCTGGCCTGCAACATTAATCTCTCTCTCAAACAGACCCAGTCACACACTTGACGGGAGCCTTTAATGGCTTGTTAACTCATCTTATCAATGCATAGACTCAGAGAAGACAGGAAGAAGAATGTTTCCTTTTCTGGAAAGCAGTGAAATGTCCTTATCAGGCTCTCAAACACACTTCACAACTGCACACATTAAACAGGGCTCAATTTCTTAAAGCAACTTTCACTTTCTTGAATTCCATTCATGGCTGGAACTCTAAATGCACAGAAATATCTTGAAATTCTTTAGTAAATATCTTACATGCATGCTACTAAAGCTCACGGGCTCAAATATGAAAGTACAGTCCTGCTTAAATGGCAGAACAGCATTGGTTTGCACAACAACAACAAAAAAAAAGTAAAGAAACTACATCACTTATCCAGTTTCTCTAAACTCACCTTAGACACAAGCTTATCGACTTTGCAGTACATTTGAGCATTTACCTCTGGAACAACATGCAAATCCATACATTTCCGGAGAGATTTCATGGGATGCATGTTGTAACAAGCAAGTACAAGTAAAAGCTCCACATCATGTGCATCCTCAAACCAATCACGATTAAAAGAATTCTGTAGTAAAAACCTCCCTCTCCTTTCTCTACACACACACACAGCTAAGCCAGGCTGATGTGAAAAGTCAATATTTGAACAGTTAACAGCCCAAATCCACGAACATGCATTCGTATTTCTCTCCAGAGTGATAACTCGAGGGAAGAAGGGCTCGGATGGTTGAACTCTCATTGTAAATAAGTCTAGAGACTGACAGGCGAAGAAGTTTTTGGGTTTAGCAGGATGTTGCACCACCCTCTGCGAGATACATGCAGTCATTATCAAGCTTGGAAAAATAATGAAGTCCTCCTGTCCTTTGTCTTCTAGGTTGTCTGTTTCCTCCGGCGGGTTTCTCCATAATTTATCAGCGTTAAGCGATTCAAATCGATGTGCATAATCAAGCAATTAGAATGCAGAGCTAATTAAAGAAGATGTCCCCCTCTCGCTTTCTCCCTCGTCTCAAAGCAAGAAAAGAAAACATAAGTGACGTGAGATAATAACGATAACCAGCCGTGTGATTAATACGGGAAGAAAGAATGAGAGAAAATGAATCTCATAAAATATGCCCAGCTGAATCAGCTCCTCTCTGCCCGTCATTGTGTCAAAACTACATACAAACACACATTTCTGACAGAACAATAGACAGTGCAGTTTAAGGGAAAGCTTTTAGGTATGCTTTAAAGAACCCAAATACCAAACAGACGAGGGAAAGTGTTTTTCTCAGAGTCAAAATGGTCTGATAGTGTTCAAAAAGAGCATTGTGACTTCACGTCAGTGTCACTTACCAGCATAATATTAACCTCCTACCGACATGACACATGAACGGGACAAGACAAACACGCACACTATGACAGAATGTGGTGTTTTGTGGGTGAATTATTAGGGCTAAATGTGTTTCTGCAACAGATGGTGTGCTGGAGAACAGGCCAGAGAGACTGTGGCCGGCTGGCAGTGTCAGTGTGACAGACAAGGACGCAGAGAGAGAGAGAGGGGAAAAAAAGAAAAAGAAAACATACAAAGACAAACAAAAGAGGACATAAAAGGAGGCCATCAAGTCAGTAAATAGTTCTAACACAGGCAATAGAAGGGTAAATACGTCTTGAAAGATACATCAATCCTGAGAATGACTTGATGGGGGAAAAAAATAAATAAGAATTAACAAATGAATGAATAAAAACAAAAACACTGTGGTGGGAAATGGAAGTTGCATAGTGGGAGTTTTTAGTGTGATTCCAAAAGTTTGAGACCACATTGAAAAAATGGGATTATATCTACACTACCGTTCAAAAATTTGGGGTCAGTAAGATATTTAAGGGTTTTTAAAGTTGTTTCTTATGCTCACCAAGGCTGCATTTATTAGATTAAAAATCCAGAAAAAAAAATAATAAAATTTATTACTAGAAATAACAGAAACAGTTGTGCAGCCAAATATTTTTTGGAACCTGTGATATTATTTTTGCCAAATATAAAACATTTCTAAAATGTAAATCTATGCAGTGACTTTTGTTAATTTAAGGAAAGCACTGGTTAAAAGCATTCATTTCTTTCAAAGAAGAATGAATAAAACTTTTGAACAGTAGTGTAACAGTAAACTTATTTTTAACATTAAAATAATATTTTAATGATCAAAGAATCCTAAAAAAAAACCATTAAGCAGCTCAATGATTTCTGAAAGGATCGCGTGACACTGAAGACTGGAGTAATGACGCTATGTATCACAGGATTAAATTACATTTTAAAATATATTCACAGAGAAAACAGTTATTTTAAATTGAAATAATATTTCACAATACTACATTTTGTTTCTGGATTTTTTATCTAATAAATGCAGTCTTGTTGGGCATAAGAAACATCTTTAAAAATACCAGATACCGAACTGGTATTTGGGATCATAAAAATCATAAGTAAATTATAAACACAATAGAGTGTAGATCAAATAGTTTCATCATTTACTGCACTTTGCACTTGCCCTAGTAATTTATCAATAGCAGCAATGAATCAATTCTCAAGCATGCACAGAAAAGCGCTCGCTAGTGTTCTCAAAACATTTGGATCCATGAGTACATGTATGAGTGTTTGTTGACAGGTTTCATTCTTCCTCATTGCTGATCTTGACCTTCATTAAGCAGACTATGTCATCACTTCCACTCTGTGTGATAGTATGAGTGTGTGTACACGTGTGAAGAACCGCAAGGCAAGACAACCTGTCTTCCCATCTGCTGCCATCTCTGAACGCAGCCTTAAAATCAAAGGTCACTTAGATCACATGACACCAAGCTCTTAACCAGCCATCTGATTTCAGTCTGCCTCTGACCCCATGACACCCTACATATCAGATAATAAAAGGTCTATATTTACCCACCCCAAACAAAAGAAACACCAGTAAAAAGGCCCAGCTACACAAAATAAACTACGATGTCAAGCTCTGTCAATCAAAACCATAAGCTCTTCTTCTACAATTGAGTCAGACAGACTGATCAAGCAGAGAGTTTTTGATGATTCTTTATAGCAGGTGGTCTCTAACCTTGTGTGCAGAGTCCGTTTCATCCTCCAGACTGTCGGCAGGGCTCTCAGCCATTAGGTTTACCCTGTCGTCGCCTGTGTCATCAGGGCTGTGCAGCACCAGGCCAAGACCTTCATCTAGGATGTCCTCTAGAGGGAGCAATGGAGACAGACAGGGACGGGATGAGCTACAGACTAAGTATTGATAACCTGACACTTTTTTTTTTTATTATTAAGCAAAGCTGCTTTAAATTGATCAAAACTGACAGTAAAGAAATTTATAACACTACAAATTATTTCTTATTTTACACAAATATGTTTCAAGACTGATACTTAAAAGAGATATTTGGAGAACTAATTCAGCATATTAGAATGATTTCTGAAGGATCATGTGACACTGAAGTAATTTATCTGAAAGCTGAATAATTGAGCTTTTCATTGATGCATGGGTTGTTATGGTAGGCCAATATCTGGCTGAGACACAGCTATTAGAAAATCTGGAATCTGAGGGTCCAAATAAATAAATAAAATAAATAAAAACTAAAATATTGAGAATAATTGCCTTTAAAAGTTGTCCAAACGACGTCGTTAAAAGTTGATACATTTATGAACTTTACTAAATATATTTATGGAACATAATTTCCTAATGTTATATGTTTTTTAGCTTGTTGCAAATATACACGTTACTTAAGACAGGTTGAGAGCAATTTCTCTTCTACTAGCAGCACCTAATAAAACGGATAATGACAATAAGCAAATATATGAGAAAAAAAAACGACTGCAGTGATAAAGTTTACCCTGACTTTGGGAGAAGATGTCAGTGCAGAGGTCCTGTGCCCCATCCGACCGGCGGGGAGGCATCTGGCACAGCTGGTGCGGATCTGTAGCGGGCAGCGTGCTGACAGTCAGGGTGAGAGAGGGCAAAGAAAACGCAGCCTGCATGTCAGCCAGCTCCAACACACTCGCCGGCTTACTGTTCAGCTTCAGAATCTCATCACCTGCTCGCAGACCTGAACACCATAACCATAAACAAAAGCTCAAATCAAATTTGTGAACCCAATGTAATTTCATCACTCAAACACAGGCAAAAAGTTCTCTTAAAACATTTAAAGACCTTGTTTTCTTGCTAAAATACAACACTTTATGCTGTCAGAGGTTAATTATTAAAGCATAAAGTTAATTATTTACACAACCGCATAAAGAAATGATTATTTCCTTACTATTCAAATGTTTTAAGTAGATTTGTTGCACATGTTGTACATACAGGAAGAGAACAAAGAAAGACACTCATCTGCTCCTCCCCCAACCACCTGACTCCCTCTCTCTTAATTATCAATTAACAACACATCAGCTGCTCAATTAGCCTCCAATAGCTCAGTTAATGCTCATTAGGCGGGACTGCCAGTTTAATTGATTATTGATGCCTGTGTTCCTGCAGGAGCTGAATTTTTCCCTCTGTTCCTGAGCTTTTATGAATGCTGTATGGGTTTACACACATGCATGCATGCACACTCTGCCTGAAGTGTGACCCAGTTTTACATGAAGCGAAATGTCAGCTGTAATAAAGCTTTTTTATTGGATGGCTGGGCTCTGCCCCTGGCAATAGAGTGATGATGAATGTTGGGGTGATGTCATCAACAAGCGCCCCCAGTGCTGTGCGTCCAAACTGTCCTGAATTTGAGTATTACCTGCAGCAAATATTGTCAGTGTGTATTTCACACTCACTCGCTTCATTCAGTTTGGACAGCACACAGTTTTAATGAGCCAATGCTTTGTTGGGGCATATTCTTCTCTGACAAAAAAAAAAAAAAGCATCTGAACTGTCCGCTTGGGTATCCATCTGCCTTACTATTCATCCAGACAAGCCTTTTCTTGTATACTTCCACTTTTCAAGGCCTTCTGGGTAGAATTACTAATGATATTGAAATAAAACCCAGCTAAAAATATCTTAAACCAGCTTGGTCAGGATGGAAGACCATCTTAATCCAGCTAAAACCAGGGAAAGAGAGAGTCCATGCAGATTGTGTACTGTGCATTCAGTTACATTCAAGTTAAATACTTTGGGGTTTAGCACAAATCCCTGACCCCTTAGTATGAGCAATAATAATAATAATAATAGTAATAACGATGCTTATCTTAGCAAGCGCCGCTAATTAAAATACTCTGACGTTCAATAACTGGACTTACTGGAACAGAGTATCTGAAACCGTTCTGAAGGCTGCTCTTAATGAATGTACTCGCTTGGCACAGATATCACTGGCAGTGCGTAATGGCGTAATGCCCCTCTTAGTAATCCTGTGCTCATGTGAGGGCTTTTTAAATGATTTTCCTCCAGTCCGGTGGAGATTTGGGTCAGTCCTCACAGTTCAGACTCCTGCATATTCCCCTGCTAATTTCTCAGCAGTTTTATAGACTACTACAGGTCAGGCATAAGGTTTTGATTTGGACCTGGAAGAGCTTCCAAATAAAAGCAGTAAAGTAATCTAGGAACGTTTTTGGGATGCAATTACACAATGTTGTTTTCAGCTAAAAACAGAGAAGTTTTTTTATGTGTTTTGGCAGTTCATTTACATGTCGAAAGTATTTTGCGGGCCTGAAAATGCAAACTATAATCATCTCTGTAACCTGCAAAAATTACAAAAAAGTCTGAAAAAATGTTTCCATTGTGTTGTGCCAATTTCGCTATGTTGTGTCTTGACTTGTTTCCGTTGTACCGTGACATGTTTCCGTTGTGTCATGACATGTTTCCGTTGTGTCGTGACATGTTTCCGTTGTGTCATGACATGTTTCCGTTGTGTCATGACCTGTTTCCTTTGTACCGTGACATGTTTCCATTGTGCCGTGACATGTTTCCGTTGTGTCGTGACATGTTTCCGTTGTACCGTGACATGTTTCCGTTGTGTCTTGACTTGTTTCCGTTGTGTCTTGACTTGTTTCACTTGTGTCGTGACATGTTTCCGTTGTGTCGTGACATGTTTCTGTTGTGTCTTGACTTGTTTCCGTTGTGTCTTGACTTGTTTCCGTTGTGCCGTGACATGTTTCCGTTGTGTTGTGACTTGTTTCCGTTGTGCCGTGACATGTTTTCGTTGTGTCTTGACATGTTTCCGTTGTGCCGTGACATGTTTCCGTTGTGTCTTGACTTGTTTCCGTTGTGCCGTGACATGTTTCCGTTGTGTCGTTACATGTTTCCGTTGTACCGTGACATGTTTCCGTTGTGTCGTGACATGTTTCCGTTGTGTCGTGACATGTTTCCATTGTACCGTGACATGTTTCCGTTGTACCGTGACATGTTTCCGTTGTGCCGTGACTTGTTTCCGTTGTGCCGTGACTTGTTTCCGTTGTGC
>JAUCMS010000002.1:8173174-8199721 GCA_032357445.1 Enteromius radiatus
TTTTCCAGTTTAGACAGCTCTTAACATTTATTTTAATCTAGGACTAGCCTTAAACCCTGTTCGGGAAACCGGCCCTTAAGGTTTAAGGTAGTAGTTAGTGACGAAGCTTTTAAAAACACAAACTAAAATTGCCAAAAGGAACTTTTACGAAGACAGTTATTGATCTACTGCTTGAGTGCCATTGATGAAAAATGCTTTCTTTTTCAATACTTAAAACGTCATTGATTTCCCGTCAATCCTGACTTGGTTTTTGGAACTCAATTAGTTACACAATCAAAATGGGAGGTGTATTTCCACACCTCACTGTGAGGTGACAGTTGCGGTCCACAGGCTGCACATTACGCCATTCTGTACGTACTCTGCTGAACCACAGGAATGACAAAAACACAACGGTGACAGCATGTTTTGTTTTGCAGTTTCTGTTAGGACTCAGGCCAAGAACAGGCTGGCAGGAAACTCAAAACTCACTCAATTTTTTGTGAAGAGGATTAAAATGAAGTGGATATTAACTAAACATGCTTGAGTGTGAATGAAAGGAGTAAGTGTGTAAAACAGAGAGAAAAAGGGAATAATTCAATGATACTGAATGTTTTAACAGCGTGGAGGTTCGTATGTATGTGTGTATTTCATACCAGGGCATGGAAGGATGATACTGAAAAAATGCCAAGACGACCCATGGACAGTTTGGTGGGCCGGGAAGCAACAGCGAGTAGGCGTTTTGGATTTGGAAGCTCGCCGCCCTGCAGGCTGGACAGGTAACAGCGATACCGGAACAAGTCCATATGAAACTGCTCCAAATTCTGCTCCCAGAGGAATATCTGAACAAAAGAAAAGAAAGATTTCAATTCTTCTGCTTTGTCAGTATTTTAACAAGCTCTGCACTTGTTGTTTTTTGTGTTTTGCACACTGATGAGGGCCCTTAAGCTGCTGACTATTAGAGTGTGGGCAGAGCTTTTAATACAGTTTTGTTTACTGGAGGAGGACGCTGGGATAAATCATTAGTCAGCAGGCCTCCTCCAAGCCAGCATGACCTGAGTCTATTCAGAGACCATGGAGGAGTAAGCCCACCTCCGCACAAACAGACGAGTACATCACATACACAATAAGTGAAAAGACACATATTTACACTCAACTTTTATGTAAAATCAATCAAATCACATGTCAGTTAGAGATTAAACAGACACAGCAAAAATACACAGTAGTATCAGATTTGACTCACACATCTATGACTTAAAAGTCCTATGGTGAAGCTTGATTTATTAAAATTAATTGGCTTAACCAATGATTTTGGGTGGAGATATCTGTTTGTTCGACCAGTCTCAACAGCACCTAAACATAATTCTAGACTCTTCAATAATGAGCACAGTTTAAAATCATCAGAAAATGTCCCATACCTGCTCTAGGATAGTCTTCCTCTTCTTCCCATCACTGACTGCAGAGAGCTGCATTTCGCCCATCTTCTTCATTTTCTCATCCATGTCGATTTTTTGTTCAAGCTTCTTGATCTCAGAGCGCAGCAATCGTACCGTATCCTCGCGGTGGTGCTGACGGGCGACGGCTGCGGCGCAGGCTGAGTGGATGGCGGTTATCCAGTTTTCCAGCTCTGTTTGACCTGATGTCTAAAAAAGAAACAGAATATTATTTTTTTATCACTACAGAATGCCCTGTGGCATTTTGTCCACAATCAGCAAAACCGTAATACACAGTATCTAAAAACTTGGCACTTCATATATATATATATATATATATATATATATATATATATAGGATTAACATTAGGTTAAACGTCAGAGGTTCTTCAGATTTGTCAGAACGTTCTTTCAGAGATTCTGAAAAAAATAAACTATTAACCAAATGACAATCACATAGATTTGACTGTCAGACCTGATGCATTAACCTTTAAGAATGTCAACCTGGTAAGCACAATGTTGTCAGCTGTCACAGAATAAATGTCACTGAGAGACCCAGAAACAAAATTCAGCAGTTCTGAATGATACAATGGGCCACAAGCACTGGTGTTTTCAGGTTGTCATAAATGTATGGACAAAAACATCACCAGTGGCTTCAAGTTCGAAGGAATAACTGGAATCACTTTAATATTCATCTTTCGAGATTCAGACCATCTTACCTGGAAAAGGAAGGCATCTCCCAATGCATTGCTCAGACAAAACACAAAGTCTTTCTTGGGATGTTCTGGCACAGCCTGAACAATGCTGTTCTCCACCCAGACTGCATGTTTGTGGATGCTGTTGTGGTCGATCCCTGAACGTCCATCCGTTTCATAAAAAAACAGAGTGCATCCTTGGAGGATAAAGTGAGAAGAAAATATGTATGTAAATATGTAAACTATAAATGCAAAACAAGTTTCAGGATTTGATTAATCTACACCAATAAATATATAAAAGTTGGAGGACAAAGTTTTAATAACCTGTAATGTCTCAGATGTTATTTTGTGTTCTTTTTACATTAACGACTGCTGCTAGAAATGGCCTAGAGCACGAAATTAGATTGTGATGATTGTGATTGATTGTCACGGCAAGATTACAAACATAAAACTGCCTGAATCAAAAGCTCAGAATTTGAAAATAAATATATTAAGGTTTGGTGCGATTACCCTCATGTGAAATTGCAGGTGCATGATATTTTGTAACTGGCACGGGGTCAGGGAGTTGCAAAATGTAAAATGCATTGCATTGTGGGACAGAATACCCAGTGAAGTGTGCTTTGCTGTTTACTGCCCATTTGATCAAATGTAAAAGTCCATCTAAGTGAACAATATCCACCTTTTTCCTGAGTAACGGGTAAGACGTTATAAATAGAGCAGAAATAATAAGAGTAGCAATATGCTATTCTCACCTTTGAGTGATACCCAGTACTGTTTCCATTTCCTTTTTGCTGCTGGCTCCACCCTCTTATTCTTTTTGTGCACGAGGAAGTTCTTCACAGCCAGCAGGCCGGCCTTCCGCACAGTGCCCTGCACCGTGCTAAGCAGAATGTCTGAGGGATAAATAGAGCTTAGCGTTCCACTGCTCCTCTCATCGCTAGCAGCCGAACCGGCTTCTTCGAGGCAATCCCACGTTTGTCGGGAGTTCAAGTCCAGCTCCTGACGGAAGTTCTCGTATACGCCTTGATTGCCACCGTGTTGGCGTTCTCGGTCTCCTCCACCTCCGCTGCTACTGCCGCTGTCGCTTCCCGCGAAGATGCTTCCACTAGCAGTGGAGTAGACGGAGAAGGACGCAGACATGGCCTTGCAACGCCGTGAGGAATGCTCGACTTCAGCTGCACCACCGTCAATACCGCTGTCTCCATATTCGCTGCCCTCACCAGCCGTGATATCCTTTTACACAAACAAAATAGGTTACTGGAGACAAAATGTGTCACTTCCTCTACAGTTACAGCTACATCCTCCAAACAAGAATACCTTCTTAGAATTTCACCCCAAACAATACTTTGACATTTCATCAACATTGTAATGCAAATTCAGCTGCTAAATGGCTCTTTTTCTTTCCCGTTTTGACAAATAAAAAAGAAAGAAACTAATCTGTACTCGTCCTCAACTTGTTTACCTGTGCATGAAAGAGGAACAGAAAGAGGAAGACAAGAAAGCGCAGCTTCCCTTTGCCAACAACACAGAAAATCTGAAATTCCTGGCATGTAGATCATGTGAAATATCATGTTGCAAAAACACTTAGAGCTCTGAGCAGGTGTCCAAAGTAGCTGTCAAATGCATAAACATGACTCAGGGAACGTTTGAATTGTCCCTAGAGACCTTTCAATGTTGGAAGCTCTGACATCCACAGGCAGTTCAGATCGCATTAAATATGCACAAACATGAAAGTTAAAAGCTATCTGAATTTGGTTTTAAAGACCCTAGAGGGTTTTACCTTTAACATTTTATTAAGGCTAAAAGTAGAGGAGATTTGAAATTAAATGATCCCATTAGGTAATTGCTCTTTATCCATTTCTTTTGGTCAACTACTTAAATGACTAGGTTCTACAATAAACGGATGATGGTAGAAAAGTTGAAAGAAATTTGGAAGTAGGCAAAGTGGTCAAAAACATGATTCATAATAATCTGGAGATACTGTCTGTCTTTATTTTGAGATGACTTGGAAAACCATGAGTCAGAGGCATAACTCACATGTGTTGTTTGTGCCCGTCGTCCCTGCATACGTGAGCAGATGGTAGTCTGGTGATTGGACAGTCCTTCCGACAAGCAATGAGAACGCCGACAAGGAAGAGTATACGCTCCATATCCATTCCCTTCGTCCTCGGCAGGAGACAAGATCTCACCGTTCATTACACCCCCCTCTGTCTTCTCGGGATTGTGACCATTATAGAGATGGTGGGAGCCACGAAGAGGAGGTAGCCTCTGCATGCAAAGTTCATCTAAAGAGTTGGCTCTCTCTCCCGAGTGAGTCTCGAGTGTCCGCGGGCTGGAGGTGCGACGGCGTCCTCCACAGTTGGCAAAGCCTTTGTCTTCATCCTCATTTGTCCCTATAATCTCCTCTGTGCTTGTCAGATGCTCTTGGCTTAGATCCGACAAGGAAAACTCCATGGAATCCTCTCTCCACATGTCAGCAGATTTGGAGCGCTTCTTCTTAAAGCTTCCACCTTCTCGAGGACCGTCTCTGGTTCTCTGCAGGTACGTGTCCCCACCTGTGAAAAGTCCTTCATCATCACAATTGTCTGCCACCACTGTGTCCAACTCCACTCCGTCTTCAGATCCTGGCGTGGTGGTGGGATCCCCCATGTTGTCGTGGAAGGACATCGGCCGCAAGTTCATGGCCATGCGGTCCACCCAAATTGTGCCTCCATAGCCCTCCAAAGCATTCTTCTCACTGAAGGGTTCCAGGCCATTTTCACTCAGGGATTGGGGGATGGAAGGGGTGCTGCTGGATTTTGTGCTGGCCTCAGAGTTGCAGTGTTCAGCCTTGTTGGACGAGGCATGACGTGATCGTCGAGACTGCTTGTTAGAGATACGAAGTGATCGGGTCATGTGCTTTCGTGAGAGGTGGCCCTGCCCCTCACCGTAGTAGGCGTGGTCTCCATTTTGGCTCTCTATGTTTCCCATTGTTTAACGTCTGTGGAAGACACAACATGCATTACATATAGGACATGTCACTGCATATACAGATGAAGACCTACCAATCGCTAGCGAGATGTCTTGTCTGTACAGGCCTGATTGACATTTAAAAGATAGATTTGTGAGTTTTGACCTGACAGACCAGAAAATACCACATTCTTCCAGATATGCTTTTTACTTCAGTGACCATAAAAAACTAATTGTAGCTCCAAAGCAACATACCTGCTAAGTCCATATAAGGGGGTAAACGTTTTTACAGTGCAGCAACACAAAGCAACCAAAAAAAAAAGATGATCCACCTACAGAAGAGAAATTCAGTCTCACCATCTCTAAAAGTGAGATCTGAATAGCATGTGACCAGAGTCTAACGCCAGAAATATCTCTGACGCACACAAAGACACAAAGCGAGAGAGTGAGCGAAGGAGTGAGATGTGAAACCTCTTAACCCCCTGTGGTGGGAACATCAGAGGAATTTTACAACGACCTCCATTAGAGAGTTCACCAATTGTGTATCTTAGCTTTAACCTCTCGAAATTGTTGGAACGGTTCAATTAGGGCAAAATTCAGGCAAATTAGTCCTATGAAAGAAACAGAAAATCCATGGTGTACAGTTTCAAAATTATTTTTATGAAATCACTTTGGCATGAAAAAAATTAGTCATGAGAGAAATTTTCTCTGTTCCAAAACTTATAAAAGCAGCATTTTAAGGCATCATAGGCACACACCAGACATGAAGGCTGTACCAGAAGGTATGTTAATCACCCTGCCTATTAATTGCTCATGACACCTAGTTTGCACAAGCAACAGCCAATTCCATAATGTTCTCATTCTAATTTCCATTGTGATGAGTTTGGGAAAAACTGAATTCCAGATTCTAGGCTAGGTGAGAGAAATACTGATTCAAAATAACCTCAATTACTTGATTCAGTTATGTTTTATCTAAATTATGTTACTCAAAGCAGTAATTAAATTGCATCATTTTGTCCCATATTTATGAGTGCTTTGCACTTCTTAGGCAGTCCAGAATACCATTTTTTAAAGCTTTGCAACGAACTCAAGTTGCTGCAGTTGGCAGCAAGGCTGCTCACTAGATTTTGAGCAGCATCAAAACCATGATTCCACTGTGTTAGTACATGACATCAATCATATAAGATAGACAGTAGTACCTGAGGCAGAACCAGTGGATCAGATGCATTTCCAGATAGCCATGTTCCTATTTATTGACCTCATGGTCCTGATCAGCTCTAAGGCAGTTTTCCCTGGAAAAGAAACAAAGCAACAGTGAAAGATTAGGTCTAGACAACAAGGATAATTTGGATAGCTGTTCATAAGCTTTTGAGGTTCTAAGTATGCAAAGGGTGGATTACAAGACACATACAGAAGACATACAGCTCACCTGTTCCAAGGTGCGATCACAAAAACATGCACAAAACTTATACAACAAAACTTCTCACACCCACCCTGCTGAACAAGAGGAAGAATTTTCTGAGATTCGTCTCAGTTCCTTAAGAAGCCAACAATAGAGTAATTATGGCTACCCAGCATCAGTTCAAAGCTAAACCCAGTTATATGTTCTTCAATGCCAATCTGACCTAATTTCTTCTAATCCAGAGAGAAGAGCAGAGAGAAAGCCTCATCTCCATACTGCAGCAGGTATAAATATGAGAAGATAGTTCAGACTACACACTCGAAGCACATTTTACGGATTAGCCTCAAAATGACACGGTCACTGTTCCCCTAACCAGGCGATAGAAATAGAGGAAGAGAAAAAGGAAAACGAATTTCAAGTTATTACAACACATCGGATCTATTTAAACTTGCATAGAAGGAGATATTCGAGCCATATATGGAAACTTGAGGAGGGCTTTTTTGACTCTCAGACCACATTGGTGACACTCTAGCATTTTTCTGACACTTTTACAAGCATAAAAACCACACAAATGCTGCCAAAGTGTTTGTGATTCAAACCGTGTGTAACAAGCACATGTGTTTGTTGGGGTCAGTGTGTATGTCCCTGGATCACATCCAGCTTCAGCGGTAAGGGTCAACAAGACCTTAAGGCCGATAAAGTGAGACCCATCTGACGATCTCCATCCACAGGACGGCAGCTGGGAGTAGCGGTAGAAAAACTCGGTACCGCACTGCAGTCTACTCAACCTTGCTGTAGAGTTACATAAACTAGAGTTGACCCCATTTTTCGCAGTAGTTTGCTTATTTACACAGCTCTGGCCTCCCTGCTACTCTTCCTGATCTATACCCCTTGCTTCATGCTACAACCATTAGATTTGTCCTCTACATGATATTTAAGCTTTTATATTAGCAATACAAGTGTGATGTGAAACTTTGCTGTGGAAAAAAAACATCTTCAGTAGTGAAGGAAAGTTAATTGGTTTTGCAACAGCTTTGAGTTCCCATTTCAAGCTATTCCTAGAGTTGCATGTATTAGTATGTAAATCTTCTATCCTGCCAGCCTTATTTAAAAAAAAAAAAAAATATATATATATATATATATATATTACAAAAATGCTTTCTTACACAATATCTGCTTTTGTTACTGGCTGTTTAATGTTCCTTTATTTGTATCACAGCAGTATACAGAGTATTTGAGCTAAAGAGGAACAATTTGACCTTTTATGCTGATTTTTTCTCAGTGCTGGACACTGTTGTGTTTAATATTTTTTTTGGAACCTGTAATTGTTTTGAGTTCTTGACATTAAACATTAAAAAGAGGAGCATTTAATAGAAATCCTTTCTCACAATATATACAAATAAAAACATTTTTTTTTATTTGAAAGAAGATTTATATTGTTAGAAAAGATTTATACTTTTAATAAACACTGTTTCATACGTAACTTTTTAATTATAAAAGACTCCTGAAAAAAGGATTTGCAGTTTCCAAAAAAATATTTGCCATCACAACTTTCCCAACATTGATAATTCTAATAATAAATCAGCATATTAGAATTTTTTCTGAATGATCACATGACACTGATGGAAATTCAGCTTTGCATCACAAAAATAAATTATATTTTAAAGTATATTCAAATAGAAACCCATAATTTTAAATGGTAAAAATATTTCTTTTTTCCCTGTATTTTTTTAATCAAATAAATGCAGCCTTGATGAACATAAGAAACATCTTTAAAAAATATTACAAATCTTACAGTTTCCAAACTTTTGATATGGTCGTGTATGTGTGTGTATTTATCCACACAAAATAAATACACACAGTACACTACACACATAAAGTACGTAAACATAAACTTTAATTTTGAATGTGATTAATCAAGAATAACAGTTTTGCAGCACTAGTTTATATTAAATGTATAGAAGTGCTTTGAGAGAACTGTCGTTCTTTGTAAATCCAACTTTCTGCATGCATTGTCTGCTATATTTTCTCACTGAAATGCCCCCAATTTGAAAACTGGTGCTTAAAGTAAATTTGTAATTATGACATTGTGGTGGTTAATGTGCATTCAACTTGTAAATTCAAGCATTTTTTGTAGATTTCAGTCATTTCGTCATCAAAGTTGTATTTAAATGGAAATAGCTGCTCATGATGGCAGCCTTTCCACTGTCTGTTTCCCCTTTTAATGTGGGCTGTGATGGTATATAAGCATATGTGCACTAATCAAACACAGATCTATCACCATCTGATCTGATTCCATTAAATATCAAATCTTTGTCTTCGAAAACATACTCCAGATGGAATATCTCAGCGGGGATCTACAGTTAAAATGTCAGTGCAGTCATAACCAAAAGGGTAGTGAAAATCGATGAGAGAAAGCGTGATCCCGATGAGCAGAGCGGCAAACGTGAGTCAGCGAATGAACCGAGTGACCTGCTGCCCACTCTCTCTCTCTCCCTCCTCCTCCTCACCTACGTGATGCTGGGATTCAGCGGTAATAATGTGTGAGAAATCTCAGTGTGATAACAAAGACCCTCTGCTGGCGCAAACACAATGTGATGATGGCTACGCAAAACTCAGAAACGTGGGATAAGATGCTCATATGTATTGTTGTTGTTTGTGAAGGCGCTAGATGTTTTGTTGTCTCTGAGCCGGACGTCTCCTGCAGGGTGGAGGCAGGTGGAGAGGATGGAGGAAGGGTGTGTGGTGGTGGAATAGCCTGCTGGGCTTTGCAGTGTCTCACTGTGAAACTTTAATCACAGGCACTTAGGAGGACACCTCCTCCACTTCACTTCCCTCACTGTGAAGGATGTGCTAGCCTGAGCTGCGTTATTAAAGCACACACACACACACACACACAGCTCACACACACACACACACACACACATATCTATCTATATATCAGGTTTTCTTACATTTATTCTTCTTTTTTCACTTTGTTTTTCCACTTCTAATTATCCTTTTTACAGTTTTCTTTCCTTCTTTCTTTCTTTTTTCCATTTTCTTTATTTTTTCATTTAATTTATCTACCATTTATTCAACTTTTTATTCTTTCTTTCTATCTCTTTTCTTTTACATTCTTCTTCATTTTTTTCATTTAGTTTAGATGTTGTGTTAGTTTGTTTTTCCACTTTTATCTATTTATCCTTTTTACATTTTTCATCCATCCATCCATCCATCCATCCATCTCAGGTTATCTTTCATTTGTTTAATTTTTTTTGTACATGTTTGCTTTTCCACTTCTATCTATCTATCTTTATTTCTTTCTATCCATCTTTTTTTTAGACTTTTCTTTATTTTTTTCAATTAGGTTAAGTACCATTTGTTCTACTTTTTCATCTTGTGTTCTTTCTCTCTTTTTCAACCTGTTACTACTCCCTTTAATTTTTTTTCTTTTTTCTCCTAATCTGTCTTTACTTCTTTCATATGTCACATTTCTTTCTGTCATCCTCTTTTATTCTTCCCTGTCCCACTCTTTGATGAATGCCCCCCCTCCCCCGTCCCCCTCTCTGCAGATGAGTGTAAAGCTAATGTTTGGCCGTGAGGAGGGAGTGTATTGTAATAGAATAATGAAACGGACTGACTCTACCGAACGTCCCGCTCCCTCCCTCAGATACTCTTTTGTTTGAGGAGAAAGAAAGACTGTAGAATATCACCAGCACAAGTCGACTGTTAAAAAATCATGTTATCACAGCTTTCCTTTCTTTAGGTGGTCTTTAGCTTTTTTCAGGTACTTTACACTAATACAGTCCTACAGGTGACACAAAACAGTCTCGACCTTTATATGAAGAATATGGCAGCTAATACAACATTTTATAATAGTGTGCAGCTCTCAAAACTGAGTGAACAGATGGTAGGAAAGGTTAAGTGCGTGTGAATCGAATAACACTCTTTGAAACGAATTTCAAAAGTGGAGTGACGAGTCACAAAATATATCATTACTGAAGTATAATCATCTGAAATGTCTCCATTTATCACATTATAAACTATTAAGCACAGACAGGCCTGCTTGAGAACAACTAAGGCAAAATTGCACCCTCAAATAAACTCTAATAAGTCTCCAAACTTAATTCAGTCAGATATTATAATATAAAAATAAAAATAAAAAAAGCACTGGGAGGCTCTTATTAGACATTAATGATGGAAGAGAAGAAGCTCACTAGACAAAGAAAAGCAATGAGTGATGACTGCTGTAAGTGAGGGGGAAGCAAACACAAATGCATTATTCTCGTTCCCTAAACCTGCTTCCATTAGTCCAATACTTAGTCTTTTTGTTTCTGCTGCATGTCTTTAAGGCCTGGGGCAAAGAGCAAGGTTTAAAATCTCCCCAAAGCCCAGCACTGTTGCACTGAGTTGAGGAAGACTACAGGGCTTTTAACTGCACTCCCAGACAGACAGAAAGAGAGCGAGTGAGCACAGGAGACACTGGATTAGAAATGCTCCATTGTTCCCTCAGATGGAATCTATAATTTTGTGCACAATCTACTCTTGTTAGTATAATTGAGAGCGCAGACAAAGACACAAGAATAATCACTGCCCACACTGTCTTTGTCTGTCTCTGCTGACTGATTAGCCCATAGATAGGGCCGAATGGTATCATATGTTTATAATTGCATTTTGTTTCAATTTTCAATTTTGTGAATACTGTAACAATTACAATATGATATTTGCTATTATATGCTATTAATTTGTAATATGCAATAATGTTGGTAATTGGTCAATTGTTTCCATAAAAAAATAAGTAATTGCTGTCATTTTTTAAGTTTATATATATATATATATATATATAAAAACATTTCCACAAAAAAAAATAAATGCTGTTGTTTTTTAAAATATTTTTGAGAAAAAAGAAAAAAATCTCTCTCTCTCTCTCTCTCTCTCTCTCTATATATATATTTGTTTCCACAATATTAAGCAGCACAACTGTTTTCAGTATTGATAATAAGAAGAAATGGTTTTTGATCATTAAATCAGCATATTACAATGATTTCTGAAGGATCATGTGACAATTAAGACTGGAGTCACATAAAAAAAATGAAAATAATAATATTTATGTTTTGTTCAAATAATTTCAGCCTTTTTCAGCCTTGCAAAAGAAATTTATTTCAATTTCTTTTTGAATTTCATGTCCAACTGACTGCTATATAAACAGCATGCTATTATGAGAAAATCATAACCAGTTGTTTGATATTTCAATTCTACAGAAGTCCACAGAGGTTTCTGCTGAATATTATGATCACAGTTTCTGTGTAAATGTTGTCATGGAATCACGAGTAGAATCAATATTAAAATAGCGCAGAATGTCACCACCATAAAAATGAATCGTTTTGTTTTGTTTCTGTTTACAGTCACCATGTTTCTTCTGACTGACTAGTTACAGGAGAGGAAATAACTTGTTTGTTCCTGCCACAACGGCCACCAAATATTTGACACTTTTAACATAGTCCCCACCCAGACACACTTCCCTCCAACACCCAACAACACACACACACACACACACACACACACAAACTTCTCAAGTATCAGATAATAAAGTCTCTTTGCTTGAAGTCCTCTATCTCTGCCCTGACATCTTTTTTCTTTTTCCTTTCTATAGATGCACTTCTTTTATTCTTCCTCTTGAATCCTTTAACCACCTTTGTTTGAACAAGGGAAAAACTCTCTCTTCCTCTCCTCTCCGCTCCTCTGCTTTGTTTTCTGTTCATAACAAGTGTAATTCTGCTTAGTCAACACACCTAAGATCTATTTTACAAAAACATGCTGAACTGAACTTGAGATGAAAACCCAGCAGGTCATTTTCCAAACAGTGCTTGGAGTGTTTCATAGGAGCTCCATAAATTCATTCCTGCCGTAATAGTATTGACCTTTTTCTTTGTGCCTGGGAAACCAATTTAAGATCCCTCTAATAGTCCATCCACATTCACAGCTAATTGGCGCATGTCTCTTTAAACAATATGCAAAAACCCTGAGCACCCAGAATCCCACCCTGCCCGCGGGCGACTATCACCATTCCTCGCATTTTTCCATGGATTCCTGACAGAGAATGACCAACTTAGCTTGAGATGAGAAGGACTTGAAAGCCATGATGAAACACCCTTAGGAATAATGGAGAAGAAAAAAGAAGGGACAGAGAACAAGAGAGAGCCTCACAGTGAGAGGGGTTAAGAAGAGTTTAAAAAGGAGGCTTCATTAGAAGCTTATCACCACAGGTACTGAAGAGGAGTTCATGTAGTTTTGAGACTTGTATCAACGAATGAAAACCTTATGCACGCCAAGATGGAACGATTAACATCTTTTCCAAGGAAAGAGGGAGAAAAACAAACACCTAAAAATAGTCAAACCAGTGCAAGATGAAAATATTCAAAAGGGTCATTTTCTTCAGCAGGAATATTGAATAACATTAGGTTTATATAAACTTTTATTTAAAAATTAGATTACAATGAAGCATTAATATAATATATAATTAAATGTTAAATATCATATGAAAATATATTTACATATCAATATTTTTCAGCTTTTTTTCAGAATTGTTATTACCATTTATTAATATAATATAATATGATAAATACCTACTGTATTATATTATATTATAATTTTAAAACAATAGTACACATTTATCTATATATTTATTTACTTATCTATATATCTAATTATTTAGTATTAACTGTTATTATCATTTACCTAATTATTTTGTATTTTAATGCCTTTTTTATAATATAAAACAATTATGATATAAAAAATATAATATAATAATATTGTAAATTATATTACAAATATAATAAATATAAATAAAACAAAGATTATAAAATATGTTCAGTGTTATGTTGCTGTGCAGGGATGGAATGGAGAACCCTGGGGACGTGGAATCAAAATAAAGGGTCTTTTACTAATAAACATAAACGCAGAGATAAACACTGAACACAACAATTCACAAGTACTGACTGATAAGAAAAACCTGGAGACACTGAACTTAATACAAGGAGAAAAAACAAATACAAGGAGAAGTCAAAACACCTGCGAGACACGATAATTAACTAATAATCACATTACCGACAGGAAATACCAAATAAGGACAAACACGTGAAAAACAAAGCGAAATCAAAACATGGAGACATGAAAACTAAACTAAAACAGACAGGAACGTGACATACATTGATTATACAATAAAAAAAATACAATTTTGAACGCAGTGCTATTGAATAGTGGAGCTTCAGTATGCCTGATCCGGGGTCATTTCCTGATCACACCCCCCCTCATCTGCTCCTCATTCCCATAACAGTGTCACAAAGGCCCCCCAAATTAAACATTTTCTCATATTTAACATCCTTATAAAGTTCAAAACCTACAACAGCTCAATCACTCATGTCAACCTACAAAACAAAATATGCTTCTCCAATTACAGACAAAAGGAAGTCCTATATTATACCCTTCAGCAACCAATATCCACAGGACTAGCTCTGAAGCCCTTCAAAGGACAGGAGATATGAACTGTCCATTAATCCAAATGAAGTGACAGGACTCCCCCGTCATGTCCCTTGGCTCTTGACCGTGTCTGTGCTCCTCAGAGCTCAATGAACCTGTAATGAGCGGCTGATGCTTCAAATGCAGACCACTGGTGCATCTAACCCCCCGTAATCATCATTTATGTTATTATTCGACTGCTTCTTTTATAAGAGCACAAGAACAAATGTGGCCAAAAATAAAAATGTGACTCATTTTTCACACTTAACATCCTGCACTGAGTTTTGAGATAGTGCTAAAAAGTCTATGAAACAGTAAATTGGTTCATAGCTTTTAATCTATGTGATTTCATAGATATCTGTCTGCCACCGGTCAGAGGAGAGGATTGTGGCTATTTCCTCTGGGACCACCAGACCGGTTTCCTCTCTTTTGTTCAATAACGCACCATGACCTGGAACGCCATGTTATCTCTGCCTTTCAGACGTGTTAATGATAGAGTGATGATGAAAGAACAAAGAAGAAATACTGATAATCCCATGCCGATCAGTTTGACAAAAAAAAAAAAAAAAGTAGTTTCTATTGGATCCTATTGGATTTCAAACCATACTCAACTGAATCAGGTTTGAAAAAAATCAAAAGATTCTATGGAGAAAAAAAAAAGGGTCAGGGGTTTTCTCACATGCGTATTGTAATCTACAAATGTAAACCTCAGGTTGACATCAAAAAGTAGTGTATCTGTGGCTGAGTTTCTCTTTAAATCCTCAGGGTGGACCTTTCTGGAGGCCTCTAACCTGCGGATGAAGCTGGATCAGGACTAGGCCTATCGAGAGTCTACCGTGTCTCAAATAAAGCCCTGTCTAAGTGCAGCGGCCATACTGTATGCTCCTCAAAGGCTTTCTCATCTCCAGCACAGAGCTTAGCATATATCGTCTGCTGCTCTCATTCAACCCATTTAAACCTCTCTGAGAGGGAGACGGTGTCTGCTCTTCCATAATTACGCTGGTAAAATAAGCTAACTGAGACTGACTGCGGGGAGCACATATAGACTCTCATGGGATCCAAAAACACTTTCTCTCAATGTCTGAAATCACATTCATCTCTCTGATCTGTGCTTCTGTTGATAGTGCATTAGTGAAAAGTCAAGCAAAAGTGCTGAGATATTCATCTTTATTTATTTAATTCATTTATTTTAAATAAATAAATACATACATTTATTTTGAGCATTTATTTTTGTTTTATTCTATTCTATTCTCCTGTATTTTATTCTGATGTGTACGTGTCGTGTCCTATAGTGCTTTGGTAAAAAGTTTCAGAAAAATTACATTGTTGTCACTAAGCTGCTTCATAACAGATTAATTTTACAACATTAACATTGTTATTTTCCTATTTATTAATGTGAAGCCGTTTTGCAAGAATTTTGTGTAAAGCACTATATAAATAAATGCCACTTTATTTATGTATTATTTTGTATTTCTATTCTATTCTGTTCTATTCTATTCTATTATTAAGTCCACATTTCACACTTGATCCACTTAAATGTGGTTTTAGATCCAATAAGGTTTTTTTATGCATTGCAATGATTTTTATAATTTTTTTATTAATTAATTTATTTATTTAAACAAACTTTCAAACAAAGATATTTTTTCAATATGTGACCTTTGACCACAAAGCTATATCATAAGGGTTCTTAAAAAAAAAAGGTGATTAAATAAGCTTTCCGTTGATTTATGTTTATGATATGGCAATATTTGAATATCTGGAATCCCTAATTTTTTAGTTCTTAATATCTAATCAAAAATGAAATTTTGATATATTTACAGTAGAAAATTGACAAAATATATTCATGGAACATTATTTCCTATCCTAATGATTTTTTTTGTCACAAAAAAATTGATCATTTTGACTTATACATTGTATTTTTGGCTACAAATATACCCATGAAAACTGGTTTTGTTGTCCAGGGTCGCATATGTCCATAATACTGGTCTGTATCTGTTAATAACCTAGTGCCTTAGTAAAGTCATATACAAAATTTATTGTGTCTTTATAATTACAGTTTCTTCTAATCTGTTAGAAGAAATATCCCCCTCTATACTCTATATGATATAAATATACTAAACTCTGTTTGAATGAGACACGTTTTAAAGGCATTTTAATATACCTGACCACACATTTTATATTAATGCGAGTTGCTATGTTGCTTGGCAACACTAAATGGTATTAACGGCACATCTGTGTTTTTTAATCATTTTGCAGGTGCTGACATTTTCTACAAAGCAGCAAGTCACTTGAGACCATGTGTTACAGTGATTTTACCTCCACTTCACATCACTGCGTACCCACAGTGAAATCACTGCAACGCATGGCTTCTTGTGGCATTTTCCTTTATTTTTTCAGGTGTGAGATCATTATGGCCACACTCATGTCTATATCCTGATGCTCCATACCCGCACACAATTCATCGCCATCATCCTAATTCATCTAGATGCACCAGTCATTATCAGGTTAGAGGCAGTGAAGTTGGGGGAAATGGAGTGTAAATGGGGCTAATTTGTGTCCTCTGTCTGGGGAAAATGGAGTGATGACATGCAGGAAGAGAAGAGGAGGAGGAGGAGGAGGACTGCAGATGGGTCCTCTCACTGATCAGAGGGGAGAAATGTTTGGCTGAAGGGCTCACGATTTACACACTTCCAATGACACGCTCGAACAAAGAGTGCTAGTCTGGGGAACGAGAAAGAGGGAGAAATCGAGAGGGCAAGAGACAAAAGGATGAATGTGGATGAGCTTGTCTGGATGCTGCTGTGTTCTCTTCTCTCAGCTCAAATATCAAAATACAAAGAGACAACTTTTAAAACACATGTGGAGTACAACTTTAATATATATAATAAAATAATCATGAGGCAAATGAGACATCATAAAGGTCCAAGGTAATTTTTACAACCATATTTATGCTGTGCCAGACTATCTGCATTTAAGTGAATTTCCCATAATTCATTATATGGGGAAAGATTGAGTGAAAAGAGTGGATTTGGTCACAGCTGCAGGCACTTATGTGTTACATACACGTCATGATTAACTGATTATTGAAAAAACTACTTTAGATCTGATGCACATTTATCACATTTTCAAATTTCTCTATGTAACATGATTAAAAAAACAATGAAAAATATTATCAAATATAAAAAATAAAATTATAAAATCAAAAATGAATAATAACATTTGCAACATATAATGAGAAATCTAACAAAACTGAACAAAACAGTTAATTGTAACAAAAAAAAAGATATCAAATTAATTTTAATTAAATTAAAACTAAAAACTACTTTAGATCCAATTGTGTAGACTTTTGCACAATTCTCAAATTCTCACATTTCTTACTGTAACAATAAATATATGGTTAATTTTTATTTTATTTTATATTAATACATTTATTAGCCTAAATGAATAAATGTAAAATAAAGTGCAAAAAGGTCAAATAAATAATCAAATTAGTAACATAATGAAAAACAAATACGAAACAAACAAAACTGTTTCATGGTAAATGTTTTTTGTTTTGTTTTTTTTTTTGGGGGGGGGGTATTTCTACCACATCAAATTGCATATGGTGTGTAAACATGAATAAACCAATTGCTTTTTATTATAGAGAGAGTACTAGGGTCATATTCAAACCTGTGTTTACTGTATGAGCACCACAGTGAAACAACACATTCAATGACTGCAAGGCCAAGACACCAAAGTCATATGTCAGAGTGGAAAAAGTTGCAAAGATCACAGTTTGTTCATTCTGTAGCACCACGGCAAGCTCAGGCTGAATAAATTCTCAGCACACACATGGGTATCTTGTGTCAAGTGTGTGAGAGAATGGCCATTAATGCTGGCAGTTCACACATCCAGAACAAGCACATGCACTCATAGCTTTGGGATTCCTGCTGCTGACGGTGAATGAGAGGTAGGATAAGACTTTGGCTTGAAGCCAGCAGCTCTCTTCTCATCTGGCAGGAAGCCCCAGTGGAAAGGAAAAGAGGGGTGGAGGAGCCACACCGGGGCTCTATAGCCCTTTATCAGCACACCTGAGACCAACGGACAGAAACTTCCACAGCTGATGAGAACAACCTGCAAGCCCTAACAGGTCTGGAGAGAGGAAATGAGTATGTTCATAAGGCCTCAAGCCATCTTTTAGGACCTTAAGAGACTTCATTTGGGAAGGAGGGGTAATCTTGAGTGCCGGGGTTCCGCCATTCTCTCATTCTTCCACTCTCTTATTCTCTAGCTTCATTTTTTTGCACCTGCGTCAACAAGAAGAACCTCACAAACAAAATGCTCCTTCAAGAAATGAAGGGAGAAGAAAAAAAGGGCAGGGAGTTGAAAGACTTGAGCTTTTGCTTTGGGCCCTGAAAGGACAGGAATGTCACACGCAAACAGAAGAGAGGCAGACAAACTACAAAAGCAAAGACAGAATGAAAGCTTTTTAGAAGAATAGCTTTCTGACTATTCATTCATTTCTTTCTTGCTCATTTATGTATCTTTCTCTAGTTTTAAAGTCAAATTAAAAGTTATAGACAAACCAGTACTGCTGGATAAAGCCAAGAGAGATCCAAAATAAAACAAAAAATAAAAGCATAAAATATGAATATAAAATTGATTTAAAAAAAATAAAACTAAACAAAATAAAACCAAGCAAAATAAAGCAAATAAAAAGTTATTCTGGTAACACTTTACAATAAGGTTCATTAGTTAACATGAACTAAGAATGAACAATATTCTACAGCATTTTTAATCTTAGTTTATGTTAGTTAATTCACAGAACATAGAATTCACTATGTTAACAAATGACACATAAAATTGTATGTATTTTTATACCTTATATTGTATATTCTTACTGTTTGATTGCAATACATAGACATTTTGCAACATTGTCTCATTCTCTTTTACAAGAAGTGGAACTAACTTTACAGGAACTGTAAATGCCCTCCATGAATGTATACTGGTTTGTGGTTATGGGTGAAGTAAAGCTAGATCTCAGTGCTGGATTATTTCTATACGATAGAAGGCAATGAATCTTATCTCTTCATCATGATATTTTGTGTGCGCGCGCTAGTCAGACTTAGCCTTTCACCACAGAGACACAATAGAGCTATTTCTGAAGCGCACACACACACACACAATCGGCCAAACCACTACAGATCAATACCCCATTACCACATCAGTGCCAGACACTATTTAGGCTCAATTCAGAGCGAGACTTACTGCTGACCAACCTGTCCTTTTAAAACCCACCTCCATCTCACAAACATTCTGCCATCACGCAGTCAAAAACCACTCACATACACAGTAGATCTCACTTTCTCTCCCTCAGCAGGCTGTCATGTCCCACAGAAGGTGTCTCATCAAAGTGCGTCAGCAATGAACACACTTTACCAGACTGCTAATGAGAAGGCTGCTCATTCTGCCAAAATCCTGCAATTCATGAAACGGAGGTTGGAATTGATAGGATTATATCTAAGCATTTCATATACATGTGAAACACAACTATATATTATTTAAAAACACTCATTTCCTTCCCAGTACACTGCAGCTATCAATTTTCATCATTTACAATGAGAAACTCAAATAAGCATATACTCTATATATATATATATATGCAGATATACATAACATAAAGTAGTGCTTGCTTAACATTTTGAATATCAGTTATATTGTTAACTTTCTTTATTTTATGTGGCTCATGGTGTTATGAAAATATTTGCATATTTGATATAGATCACATTAGAACAGCATTCTGTCTGTGCCGCCTTTATTTACTTTTTGTAAACAGTTTCATAATTTTGGCTTTACTTCATACACACTGACCCGTTCAACCTGATCAATCCCGATGATGCTCACCAATGGCCCGACGTTGGCTGATGGCTGACCATCAACTTGGTGTGTCCTGGGCTTGAACAACAGATTCTCTCAAAGGAGCATATATAATGAAAACAAAAAAGGCCCCAAAACAGAGCCTTGAGGTACACCGCAGGCAATATTGAGTCGCAACCTACTACTCCTAGTTTGGTTCACTAAACGTTTGGTTCAACAACCTTGACTAACATCATAAGCGAACATCACGAAAGGAAGGAATTCAATTCTACAGCAGAATATACTGAATTATTTCTAGTGCAGTTGAAAATAAATATTAAAGCCAGGGTTCAGAGATTGCATCTGTGATATTTTTAACGTCACATTGCCTGGAGGATCCTTACACCATCAAGCTAACAAAGAGAAAACGTGTGTCTCACTATGAAGAGTGTAATCTTTCTGAAACAGGACCACGATGCCCCAGGCAGCAAGTGTGTGACTTTATATTATTGTAATCCTCTGACCCCGTTGTATGTAAAAGCCACAGTGAACCATCGCAGCCTGTGCATTTGTGCAGCATGGAGCTGGAATCACAGAAAAAGCTTTTGCTCAAAGCAAGAGGCTACTTTTATCCACACAACTTCTCCTCTGGGCCAAACAAGCGGAAGAGGCTCAACAAAACCTGCACCCGCATGCCACAAGGCAAGAATGAAGACACTCAGGTCTCTGCTTAAAAGAAAGTTAATTGGGTAAGTAAAATAGACCAGCATGCAACAGCAGTCTCTCCTTTAAGACCGAGATCAGATCTCTTCCAGGTCACTGGAGGATATTGAGAGAGCCAATCTTTTCTCCCCGATAACCCGTGCTGAAGGGGAGTCTCTTTTGTGTTTGACTGAAAGGATGTGAGTCAAAAACAGAGATGAGAACAATTTTGATTAAGCAGCATTAAAGGAATAGTTCCTCTAAAAACCCATCTCGTCATCATTTACATGAAACACTGTCACTGTCCTTGAGTGAACTGCGTGTCTCTTTTCTTTGAAACTCTCAGACTCACAAATTTATATGAGTGTAAAGTTTGACGTGGTTAATTCCTAACAACTCCCCTCTTTCTTTTTATTCTCCCTATTTCTCTTTTTATACATTATTTTAAAGTTCAGTGATACTACAGTCTCACTAAAGTCGTTAAGTGAATGAGTAAGTAATCTGTGGTTTGCCTGCAGCTGTGTGGCCCGTCTTGGCTTTCAGTCTAAAGATCTTCGAAGATTAAAGTGATCTGAAATGTGTCAGAACAAGTCCTTTGTTGTGACAGGTAAATTTAAATGCTTAAACGTTTGTGGATTTTCCTTGATAAATAGTTGTTTGACTTAAAGTTGCTTGATCTATGTGTTAACAGACCATTCGCAACTTCCTGCACCCGCTCTCTCACACAAAGATCACCTTACTAGATTTTAAACACACACATGCACATACTTCCAGTTCCTATATCCAAATTTGCACTTCTACTTTGTTTTTACTTTGGCTTCGCAGGAATCTCTTCCTTATGGAACAGGACTTTTGTAACAGTGCATTTGTGTATGAGTCTTCCTGCCTTGAGGTTAGAAATGTCATGTTTCTGGTTCTACAGGATTTAGACCAGAAAAAATGCCTCTTGTATCATTATGAAAAAGCATGACATATACAAACGTCAGCAAGACCATTTACACACACACCCTTACTTTAGGCATGTTCCTATAAACAAACTACAGTACTTGGAGAAAAAAAACACTTCACTCTATAATGTCCTATTGCTCATGCCTTTAATAGAAGTTAAAGGTAAAGGTCAGACTTCTTGTTTTCTTCTGGGATGTTTTTCGAAACCTACACTGCCCACACACAAATAATTAGTGAAACAAAGCCACAAATGCGGGTCCTGTGGGTCTACGCTTAAACAACCAGTCAAGTGTTAATATTGAAAGAGGAGGACACGCTGAATGAATGGAGGACACGCTGCATTAAGAAACAGACATTAGCAAGAGACAACGGGGAATATCTGTCAGGTCTCGCACATACACATCTAACATGAGGATTATAATATCTCATACAATACACACTATTCCTGATGGGTTTACAGAGGACACAACGTCACAGTTAATCCATAATGGTTATGCATTTCTTGTTTGATCCATTCTGTCATTTGATTTCTAGGTTATATGTATTCATGAGCTGTCAGTGAGAATAATGACGGTGTTTGTTTCATCTCATCATGAAAAAGAATTGTATGAAACTACTTTAGAGTATCTATAACAAGTTTAAAGATAAAAACTCTCAAAACTTTTTCCTAACCTCTTTAAATCGAATCAAATGCAGGGGCAACAGAAACCAATCAAAGTAGCCTTAATGTGTTTTTCTATTTGATTTATTTAATTTATTGCATCCTTGCTAAACAAAAAAGTATAAATTTCTTTCAAATCAAAAAATGTAAAAATCTTACTCGAACTTAAATGGTAGTGCTCTCTCTCCCTCTCTTTTGTTCAGACACTTTTCACAAACACCAAACTTAGCCTTTCTCTCTTTATCTCCTAATCTCTTTCATTAGCTTCGTTAATGTATACTTTAAACATGCTGTGACCCATTTAAGCTGTATTTCCTACCCCCCACACACATATAGCTTCTCTACCCCCCACGTTTCACCCTGATGCCCTCTGCTTCAGTGGGGCAGAAGAAGGAAGAAATGCCCTGAGGGTCGCAGTGAAGCCATTCTGTTACTTAGTTCCACTTAACACACTTACAGAGCGAAGCAAAAACAACATGATTGCCTTCCTAAGCCTTTATATACAAATACAGCATTAGACCAATAAAGTGTTTAAAATACAAGCAAACAGATACTGACACACAATCATGCTTGAACACACACGTCCCATTTCACTTGAATAACCAGCAACTACCGCAAGGTCTGCAATTCCCAAAGAATCTCCGGTATTTTACATGTTAATGTGGTTTTTTGCATTTCTTATGCCCAGCAATCGAGGATTGACCCAAACTACTGGGCTCGGAAATCAATTTGACTGTGCCCTTTTTAAAGGAAGGAGTGTGTTTATTAAGTCTAATCCATAGATTAAACAGTGTGTGACGGGAACAAGGCAGACGCACAAGATAAAGTCCAAATAGGAGCTCTTAAAGGAGACAGGTAGTCTCTGTCCGGTCTGTTTCAGAGGGGGATGTCAGTGATACGATGGTGTAGGAAGAGTGTGGTTCATTGTTTGCTGTGTTTGCTCCTAGACTGAAGTATGCAGGAGTCTTTGTTTGGCCCGTCTGAGTTCCTCCACAGCACACTCTACGGCAATTCATTCATAAAGCCACTAGACCGCTGGGAGACCTCAGGCGACCGAGGAATCTGGCACCCCGTGTGCCATCTCTTTCTGACTGCTAACAGCTGAGACCTGCAACAGTGACCCCCTGAGCCCAGACAGACCAGTATAAATATTAGTGGTCCTGGTTCACTACATCTAGCTCTTTCTTTCAGGTTTGATAGTCTATTTACCTTGCTTAAGCACATTATAGGTGTCTATATACAGTATGTAATATTATTTATATTTCACTTTGCTGTCTGTTTTGTTTTGTATCTTTCCCCAAAATCTCAGCTCGGTTTCTTTTTCTCATCTCATCACAATGAATCACATTCCACAGAACTGTAGACCACACACACACATACACACTCCTACACAAAAACACACACTGAACTATCCTGGAGCTGTTCTGGTTTACACAGTAAAACTTTTAAATGAGGTACATTATTCATGAGGTAACACAGCAGAACTTAACAAGGCTGCAAAATATTTCAGACAGATTCTGTTGACAGATCTGCAAATACAATGTATTCTGTAAAAGGACGTTGTCACTTAAGTCTCCTACTTACAAAACATTTTAATACTATATAGAGCAAACTTGCGAGATTTCCTACGTCCACAGTGAGAAAATTCACACGCACACACAAAGGCAGCATGTGAGAGAGAACCTACACTGACGGATCATCCTCCTTGGCTTACAAGCATTTCTATCTAGATGAGGGGTTTTTATGATCACAGAACAGTTTGTTTTTGAAACCTCTCAAAACAAACCCCACATAGACACTTATATACACTCTGCATATTGATTTTCCAACAAAGGCGCATAAGACAGACTTTTAAAGCCTCTATCGCAAGTAAACCTTATTAACCAAGCAGTGTGGCATTTATCACTGTCAGCCGTCCACTCGAGCACAGTCCCAGGGGACCCAGAGAAAGTCCAACAGACAGACATAAAGCAATGATATTTCGCAATTGGAGACAGTAAAACAGTTGGTAGTGTGGCATACCTCAAAGGTAAATCCTAGGTCTGTTTTTTTTGTTCAATAAAGTATCCAAACGTCAGGAGTTTGAATGTCTTCTGGCTCAGTTCGTACAGGTAATGTCTCCTCCAAGTACTGGCTGTAATCCTGCACGTCTCTGTGTCTCTTGTCTATCACAACTCCACAACACACTCACTCCAACCATGTGAGGATGAGTCTGTCCGCTGAGATCGCAGAAAGGGGTGTGTGTGCTCTCTCTCGCTCTCTTTCTCACCCATTTGCACAACCCTCCCCGTTCCTCCATTTGCTTCTCCTCCCCCTCTCCTTCTCACCTCCCCCCTCGCTCTTCCCCCTCTCCTTCTCTCTCTCATTTCACCTCCTCTGGATCAACAGTATCTGCCAGCACGCAGCCCGGGTCTTTGCCCCTAAGCGTTGAGACACCCCGTTTCCTTTTAAATTGCTTGCCTGTGAGTCCCTAAGATAACATACTTGCGTACACAAGACCCACGCTAGCACATGCACACATAATACTGCAACATAATACACGTGTGTCAAACATTTTAATTATTTTACTATAAAGTATTAAATAAAACTTTAAAATGCCATTTCTGTTAAAAAAAGTTGTTGGTATTTGGTAAAGGTACTGTTTATGTAAAATAAATTTAAAACTGAAATTATATATAAAAAAAATACAATTAAAAAGTAAAATAAAAGGTACAAACATTAAGTTAATTATATTAATTAAATTAAATGTACACATATTATGTTATGGTATTATGTAAATAATACATATTAAAATAAAATAAAATGTAATTCACATAAATATATGAATAATAATTTACATCATGTGTGTACTGATGTTTGGGAAAGCTGTATGTGGAAAAAAAAGTCAATAAAGTATTCCCATGTCACATCTAATGCACCGCTTGTGTTTTTTTTAATGGTCAGATTTTACAAAGACAAGTATTTTCATTGTTGCACTAAACAATCAATAATAAGATATACAACAATGCAATCTACTGAACAAATTGAAGTTCTCCCTCGTTATAATTTGTGTCAAATTAAAGCTGTCTAGCCTGTCCAAAGTCCATAACACACATTACAGATCAGTCCTATAGAGAGAAACTTGCTTGTTTTTCTGTGGATTTATGGCTGAAAACAAAGATGTTGTGCAATGTTGCGGGTCATATCCGCCTCTGGCTAGTATATCAGCGGGAGAGGGGGGCGTGGGAAACTCCACACTGATCCTAGTTGTGGAGATCAGGGATTTAACCCACGGCAAGCTGCTGGGAGCTGCCACTGCACAAAGAACTTGCATTATTATTTCAGAGACCCCACTGTAAATGCTGGTCAATGAGTAACTAGTGCTTACAAACCTACTGAATAGAAACCATAGGTGTATGCATGCATGTACATTCCTTGAGTGTTTCCTCTACATGCTGCCACAGAACCAACCCTTTCGTGCTGTTGTGTCACAGTACAGAGAGAGTTTAAAGTTAGGAACACTATTGAAAAAGCGTACTAAAGTTAGAAACTAGTTTGCTATATAGATTCACACATACACAAACATATCCACATAGACACACCCACAGATTATGCACACTTACATGGTCTCAGGCTTAGAGACAAGTAAAGAGTGACAAAAACAGAGTCATCAATCTGGTTATAACTCTGGTAAAGTGTCTCTGGGTCAGGCTTAAGATGAGGGCGGCTGTGTGGCTAGGATTCTCATGATTGGGAGGGACAGATTTAGAGCATTTCACACAGATCAGTGAGTATGACAAAACCTACGTCTATAGTGACGTGCTGGATGAAGGGGAGGAAAAAGAAAATAAAAAAGAACAATATTAAAAATCAGATACATTTCTAGGCTTACAAAAGGCTTTACACAGACTCACAATCTCTTGATCCCTATATCTATGTTCTCTACTCATTTCAGAACGAACGAATATATGAAAAGTTTATTTGCAAAAGAAAAATCATGTTTTTTCGTTATGCATTCCAATTAATCGCAATCAAACTGCAATTGGGTTATTTTAGGTTATATTAGGATAAAAATGAATAAATAAAACAAAAAAACAACAAACTGACAAAATAAAACATAATAAAAAAATTTTTTTGCAATTAAACTTTTCATATATATATATATATATATATATACACACACACTTTGTAACAATAAAATCTGATTTACATTTGTAGATTTCATATAATTATTGTATTATAATTGTTTGGGGCTTCATAAATATATATTGTATACATATATTAGTGTTGGATAACGACAAAATATTTGTATGCACATATATTTATTATGTATGTATAAATATACACACATACACACATATATATATATATATATATATATATATATATATAAGGAAAGGAAAGGAAAGGACGTGACATGTGGCCAGGTATGGTTGCCCATACTAGGAAATTGTGCTCTGCATTTAA
>JAUCMS010000002.1:8199821-8210849 GCA_032357445.1 Enteromius radiatus
ACAATCCCTGCCGGACCTGGGACTCGACCCGGCAACCTTTGGGTTACAAGCCCAACTCCCTATCCATTAGGCCACGATATATATTTAAGAAAAAATAAATAGTTTTTTTTATGTATTCATATACTGAAACTTAAATCTTATGGCTTTAAAAGATTTTAATGGAATTTTATGGTGCTTTTGAAACTCTGGATTTATTGAAAATGTATGGAAAAGATATTATAAATGACTTTATAATAATGGGCCTGACAATATACAGAAGAATTTAGAGACTTTACAGAAACATGCATCATTGCAAGACACCTGATAGTGTGGATTCTCCAGAAATCCATCTTATAACTACTTCAGTACTTCACTGACCGTGAGAGCCAAACATGTCTGTGCAAGGAGAAGGGCGTGGAGAATTAGATGATGTCCCGCACTGCTTTTCATCACCTAAACTTCCCCTCAGAACAAAGCCGACACACCTTCATTCCTCGGGCTGTTGATGACATTCACACAACAAACAGGCTCTAAGGAATCACAATGACGTTTGCATCTGACACTCAAGAAGTGAATAGAATTGGAGTTTGATGATGTTTTACCCACAAGCATAAGATCTTCCCTAAGCACAAGTGAATTCTGCTAATCCACTGGCTGAATATCACTCACTGCCGACTGGCCGAATGCCTCAATAGTGTAGTGATTCAATTACAGAAGCCATGAGCGTGTTTAGGCAAGCGCACAGAATAACGAGTCAAGGTGTGAGATACTCCACCTGTATGCTGTTCTCCAGTGTCTCGCACATTGTCAGTCAGATCACAGGTCTATTATTCTCCAACCCTCTCACAAACTCTCACATTATCAAATACACATATGTAACTGCTATCATAACCCCAGTATAAAGTTATTCCTGTTTAAGAATTAAATAATATGCTATATATGCTTTTTTGAAAACAAAATAAGCATTTCTGAAGACCCCAAATCAAGTATATAGACTCCAAAGCACTCGTGATTAAATTCTACTGCATGTGAACTGCATATGAGACTTACGGCTGATAACAAATCTCATTGTGTTTTCACAGGCGAGTAAGCTGAAGCTTCCTGTCAGATGGTTTTAATCAGAATTCACAAATGGAAAGAAAAAGAAGCTACTATAAGAAAACGTCATACACAATAGAGTAAGACTGCCATTCTCTGATCTTCACTGACTAAAATCTGATAAAAGGTACAGGCTGCTGAAAGGGATAGAAAAACTACATTAAGAATCAGTTTAAGATGACGGGAGGGAGATTGAGAGAGTGAAAGAGAAAAATTGTGAAAGGGAAGAGGGAATGATAGAAGACTCACCCCCAACTCTCTGTCTCTCTTTCACTGACTTCTGACTGCATGGATTATATTTATTTGGGCTGCAAATTCTGAACAATTATGCGTTTATTGTTTATCTTTAATGTTTCTTATACAGTATATATAACATATATAATTGTGGTAACAGAGTTGACGTTCTACAAAATAATAATGCTTTAGATCTTATCAATAAATGAAAGTGACATTATTTCCTGTAACTTACACAATTCAATTTAAAGGCATATATGGTTTGGTAACAGAGTTGATGCAAGATTCATGAAAAACAAAATACATTTTAAATAATTTAATGTTGTAGAATTAAGTAAGAACGAATTTAGGACATTTATAAATGAAATGTTGCCAACAGAAAAGTATAATATTTTGATTGAACATTGATACATGATGGAAAAAATGACACTGACTAACTCAGACAAGAAGAAATCATGATTTTCAGCTATTTAAGACTTTTCAAATAAATTATTATGTTTTATGGACTGTAACATCTTGTAATTCATAACAATTAGTAAAGAATAATAATTAATTAATTAAAATAATTAAAAATAATAATGGCACCAAATGTACCCACAATTATAGAATCATCCATACAAGTCCATAAATATTTGGACCCAGGCACAATTATTTTACAATTTTATTATTTAATATGAATTGTTATTATTTTATTATTTACATGCTGACCAATATATATTTAAGTTACAGCTATATAGTACACACTCTGAGCTTTAATTTGAGGGTATTCTCATTAAAGTATTTGGACAATTGAGCTGTTTCATGTTTTTCTTTGTAATTATTTTTTTATTTCTACATCAATTAAGCAGGTATTTTTATATTCAATTTTTATGTTTTATATGTAAATTACACATCACAATGTTTCTTTTATCTAATCTAATCACTTCAATTTGGCTACCATTACTGTGTGTGATTTTTATGTCCATATCGAGATCTTTTATCTAGTTCCTCTTTCCGTAAGCCACGCACCTGCTGACATTATCGGCTCTCTTATCTTCAACTGACTCTGCAGCGTGAAAGTGAGGTCATGCTTAAATATAGGTCATATATATATATTTTATCAAGAACCTTACCACGAAACAACTCGCTCATGTTCCACACACACACACAAACATGCTGAAACCGCACACAAAGCTGCAGGTCTTTGGGACTTGTGTCTTCAACTAAACTGCCCGTGGACCCTCCAAACCTGTCAGTATCCTCTTTACAATTACACAGACCACACACAAGGGTAGATCACGCCATCATTTGTGGGATAAACTCCATTGCTCTGCCCGCAGCAAGGTTGGCACGGTCAGCCTGAAGCTACAGAGGCCACCTGGATAAACAAATAAATAAATCATCTCAAGAACACCTGTGACCACAGCCACAGAGCAGCTACAGGGAGTCTGAATCACAGCATGCATTCTAAAAACAGAAACAACTTATTAAAAGAGTTTATCATCACAGAGAACATGAAACATGCCATTTGGCATTTCCCCCACTTTATTTAAGCGTATGACGCTGTTGTAATATAGGCCTGTAAGCATTCTATTGGTCATTGAAAAAGATTCCTTGTTTTTTTTTTTCTCTGATAAAAGACAGAGTGTGACGACTTATCAACTGATAAAAATGACCTGTGTAAACAGTCTAGCAGTTGAAATGTGGCTCTCAGAACACTAAGAAAAAATTATCTACAATATAAGAACACACAGAGAGAAGAATAAAGACTAGGTATCTTGTGTATAAGAATTTTTGTACAAACAAACCATCTGTGACGTATATACATAGATATTTTGTTAGGTTTAAATTCCAAACAGGAACATTTAGTCACACAAAAGACATATAATTATTTAACTTAAAATTGCTATGAATTGTGCAACTTTTTATATGGATCTAGAAGTGTTTTTTTCTTCAGTAAAAAGAACACTAATATTGTGAAATATTATTATAATGAAAAATATTGAAGATATATGAAGATATTTAGAAAAAAGTTTGTAACCAGGTTGTTTTGGTCACCATTGACTTCCATGGTAGGAAAAAATACTATGGAAATCAATGGTGACTCAGTACAACCTGGTTACAAACTTTCTTTAAAATATCTTCCTTTGTGTTCAGCTGACAAAATACATTTATACAGATTTGAAACTACTTGAGGGTAAGTAAATGCTGACAGAATTTTCATTTTCAGGTGAACTATTCCTTTAAGCCTTTAGATCAAAACAAATTCAAGGTGGAAATTCAGGGTTAATTCTGTCTAGCAAAAACAGGACAGCAACTACACAAATATACATTTCTAATATGATGTTTATGTGCATATTTAAGGGTGGTAGCTGAAGACGCAAAAGTAATATTCACATTACCGCATATTACATGCAGCTTTACAGGCAGAGTGATTTCTCATGAATTACACAAGCTCCAGTTAAGCTCAGCAAAGCTGATGGGCATCTTCTAACCAGACATGCTAATGCAAGAACACTGCTACATTATTACATCTGACAGTAAGCTGAAAATGTGGGCCACTGGTTTCATGGGTCTTCCTTCTCTGGGAGATGTATTATGAATGAAATGAGTGCGACAACCAACAAAGGGACGGCTGGAATGTGTGTTTAGATACGGAAGAAGAAAAACTGAAAGGCAGCAGAGGATGAAAAATGAAATGGGCAGACAGAGAGGTGGATAATGGAGAAGAAGGGCAGGAAGGGCAGGCGGAGAGAAAGAGACAAAAAAGAAGAGAGAGGTGCGGAGGTGACCAGGGCTGCACTCATTAGGCTGGATGCCCAGACAGAGTGTCCAAGTGCTGAGATTCTCTCCAATTTACATCAAAGCCCCTGGGACACAAGTCCAGGCACCGAATCGAGTCAAACGTTCAAGTGATGCAGAAAAAGAGAGGTCTGGCCAACTGGGGTTGAGAAAAGAAAATTCATTACGAAAACACACACGCCAAGATGAGCTTGTGGGACTTGACCAAACAACATCACGGAGCAATTTCTGTTCTAAAATTGAAATATGCAAATCTAATCACAACGAATATGAGGGCCTGGTTGACTTTGATTGAGGTCTTCAGTGTGACGTCTGTTAATCTGTGGGAAATGTTGTGTGTACGCTCGCTGTCTGCTTGATGTAGGAGTCTTGTAATTTGCACGCTGACAGCTTACTGCTTGACGGATGGATTATGGAATTTTATATGGAAAACTTTGTAATTAGACTGAAAAATGTCCTGAAAGAAAATTAGCAGTACATTTTCCTTAACTCTATGGACATTTCCTTTAACCCTAAACAAAATATTTATTCAAATTTACACGTTACTTGAGTAAATATGAATCCTACATGGTCACTACTTCTCATGTTATTACTATTAAACAATAGTTATGCACAATCAGTAGTCAGTAGTTACAATAATGCTTAAAAGTGACAGTAAAAGCAGTTATGTTTAGTGCTGTCAATTACAATTAATCGTGATTAATCACATCCAAAACAAAACAAATACATTTTACATAATACATGCAGGTGTACTGTGTATATTTATTATCTACATAGAAATGCACATACATACAGTATATATTTTGAAGGTATTTACATGTACATGTTTATATTTATATTATTTATATTGCCAATAAATGTATTTAATTAAAAAAACATAACATATTTTTCCTAAATATATACATGTATGTGTGTGTATTTATATAACAAATAAATACATAGCATACATACATATATTATGTAAACAAAAAAATTATTCTGGATGTGATTAATCGTTAATAATGTTTAAAATGTTACAAAACATCCAAAAAAGCACATAATCAGCATATAAAAATGGTTTCTCAAGGATCATGTAACACTTTATCATTAAAAAAAATACATTGAAATAGTAAACAACTATTTTAAATGTTTAAATATTTCATAGCATTATTGTTATTAACACTATTTTCAATCAAGTAAATGTAGCCTTGGTGAGCACATAAGATACTTTTCTCAAAAACATTTAAAAATATAAAATAAACTGTGCCCTTATGTACCATTTCCACATACATATTCATAAATGAAGACCGACATTACAGTTGATAAATCAGACCAAGCACTGAATAAAGCTGAATTGAATGTGTAAGTTCAGTCTGTGATTCATGGAGGCTGAATCAACACTGTAAATTTGAAAATTGCATTGACAGCCAACATTGCTTAAGATATTGTGATTTTTAGCGAGGAATATCTGTGAATTCTGTAACTGAATACATGGGTGCAATGTAATAGAAGCCACAAGGGCCTGAGATATTAAAGTAGTCACATATCCACCTGCCTGAATCATGAGAGATGATGGTACAAAAAGTAGACAGAATCCTCCTCTGACAAAAGCTCAGTGTGACTGGGAAGTCAGAGACTCTAGAATGAAAAGGGAACAGATGAATCAGGGGGTAAATTAAAAGTTGTGCCACTATAAATCTGGAGCTCTGGTGTTCTGAATGTGATATAGGCAGTGTATCACAGTGCCACAACACCAAATGACTTCCTAGCGTGCTTGTACTTAAAGGGTTAGTTCACCCAAAAATGAAAATTAACTTTTATTTTATTTCAAACTTAATAAGCACTTTTCTCTCAAGTCTGCTGACTGGAAACTGAAAGCAGTTCCGGCAGATCACGTAAGATGTATGGTCGCACACGCACCTCTGGGAAATGTAATTTCAAAGGAAACCACGTTTCTGTTTCCTTACTTTAGCAAAGGAAAACCAGTTTCCTCTTGGCTTATACATTTTTCTCTACAAATCCTCGTTTTAATTCATTACTGGCATTTTGCTTTGTTCTCTCTTTTGTTTCCTTGTCCGTCACTAAATCACGCGACACATACATCGTACTACATTTGTCTGGACTGCTTCCAGTTTACGCAGTCAGCAGAAGTGAGAGAAAAGTGCTTAAAAAGTTTGAAATATGGATATTTATTGTACAAAAACACATGGATTCGCTATAGAAGGACTTTATTCACCCCTCTGAGTTTTTTTTTTTTTATATCTCCAATTGGAATTGTCTGAAAGAACAAAGTCACATACTCCTAGGATGCTTCAATGGTGAGTAAAAGACAGGAACATTTAAATTTTTTGGTGAACTATCCCTTTAAATAAAATTAATTGCTTGTATAATAATGAATTAATTACATAAAGTAAATAATAATTATAACAACACTGAACTTTTAATATTGTAAGAGATGAAATAATAAAAAATTTATCCTAAATAATAAAAAAAAAGCTTATAATAAGAATTAAATAAAATGATTATTTATGATGATTGTAAGCCTATTCCAAAACATTGGACTGAATTTTGAGTAATTATAAAGACATTTCATATGGCAATTATTCTGTACTGTAGATATTTTTGAGCAATCCCGTCCCAAGAATTATACCTAGCAACAAAACAAGCATACAGGATAAACATGTGGACACACAACCCCTATCTACAGTAGCTTTTGCAGATTTCTCTGATCTGCCACAGAAATCTTGCTGGTGGTGGTGAAACAGAGGAGTTGTAACTTAAGTAGAATCTCTCAGACTGTACATTTATTCAAGCATCTTTCTCATCATCTTTCATCATTGTTACTGGAACACAGCACAAAAGCTCTGCTCTAGTTTCATGCCTGTACAACACAAAACACAAATACAAGTGCTCAGAGATATAGAGCATGCAAATCAAAAGCGATGCGGCAGTGCTACAGCAGTCCGCCCCTGGCATCTCTCTCACTTCCTTTATCTCTGCTGTCCTCACTCTCTCCCTCTTTCATTCCATACTGTGAATCTCTTATTTCCAGGTCAGGCAGAAAGGATGTGATCTGTCTCTAATTCCTCTCATATAGTTCTACTTGTCTCTGTTTAATAGCTAACTGGATATGAAATGTCCAGCGCACACACTTTTCAGGGTTGGGCATCAGTATTGATTCATAAATTTCTTGATCTTAAAATTTGAATCATGGAAACAAACAGTATGTAATATAATTTGAATTTAAGGAAGCAGAATTAAAATTCGGAATTTTTGTGAAATTAATTGCCTATAAACACCATACACTCAACATTTGCAATATATTAAAAAACAACATTATTATTAATCATATTTATCATAATAGGAATACAAATCATTTTAATAATTTTAACAATTTGTAAAAATAATAATTTATATACATTTCAGTATATTCAGTGTATACTTAATAAATATACTTTAATAAATATGTAGTTCATAAATATGCATAATCAGCCCAAATTAATGTTGCATTTATCTATCTATTCACAACACTTTTACACATTAAATATGATTATATTTATTAAATACTGTATGTCAGAGCTGAGTTTTGAACATTGTCTGTAATAACAAACAGAGATAAACACTCTCACAGACACACAAACCAACATAATACAAAGCGACTGAAATCCCATCAAAACTACTTAGAGTTGAAGAGATGCTTAAGCATCATTTTGATGAGGACAGCAGAAAAGGAGCATGAGGAGGGAGAGATGGAGAGAAAGTGGGGGATTAAAACATCAGAAGGTAAAAATTCTTCCCAGACTGATGTCCTGTCCCAAAGGAAAGAAAAAAAAAAAAAAAGTATAATCCCTCCCTTAAACGGACAGCCTGCACTTTTACCACCCACAGAGTGCTACACACACACACACACACAGTAGCTGAGTAAGCAAATGTATGACTTCTTCTCAGTTTGTTTGTCCTAAAGATACCTAAAGGTGCTGATCTAGGCCCAGACTTCAATAAATAAAGCCAGAATGACAGTTTTTATAGACCAACCACAGCATTATTCTGAGGTCTGTGTTTATTTTTATATTCCTTTAAAAGTCTATACCAGAATATTTCTCTATTTTATTCAGAATTTTTTATTTACATTTCAAATTTAGGACATTATTTCCTATAATTTTTTACAATGTCATTTAATTTTATGTTATTCAATTTAATTTCACATTTTATATATAATTATTTAATCTTATATATAATTTAGTGTTGTCAAATGAATAACTGCGATGAATTGTTTTTTTTTGTTTTCTGTTTTTTTATTTCATTACATATTTCTTTTTTTATTTGTTATTTTATATTTTATTTTATTTCATACATTATATTTATTTTTGTATTTTTGTTTTTATTTAATTAATTTTTTATCCCATTTTACTTTCCAGTTATTATATTTGATTTGATTTGATCAGGGAAATGATGCAACAGCTCACCTGAATGATTTCAGCTTTTACTACACTTGTGGGGACATTTGTTCTCTACAAAGATAGCAAATCCTGCCCACCACACACAGAGGGGCTATAAAAGAAGTACCTCCCCCTACTTAAACAGCAGACATTGCTGAAAGGTCGGCTGAGGACACTTCAAGAGACACGAATATCTTCACATACACTATTGATACTGTTGGCACAGATCTTGAAGAATAACCTCTGCCCCTTGAGATCTGACCCAAGAATACTGGAGAATTATTTAAAATCGGTCAGAAGATCACATGTCTACCGCACACAAAAAAACCCCACACAGACAGACATTCTTCAAGGGCAAATGAGGACAAATCCAATAAAGAAGTCTTGCAGCTGTATTAAGCAGTTAAACAGAGCTGTGTTTGCATGCTTCATTAAGATGCTGAGAGTTATCAGAGATGCAGACATCCACACACACACACACACACACACACACGGCTTTGTCCAATCACCCCTGCACTCTCAAAAATCCCACCCACTCTCTCGTTTGCCTCCAGGTGTTCATTTCTTTCTCAGTATGCGCCCCATTCCAATTAATGACTCTAATTGCATCCCCTGTCTAACGAGCTCAGAGAAAGAGAAAGGACTGCTTTTACCAACTCTGAAATAACCTTAACCTAGAAGCAGAGGTCAGGAATAAAAACTGCCTCTGGTGTGATGCTCCACAACACCAACCTGATAATAATAAACACACAACCCTAAAGCAACTGCACTTAGTAAGAGAATGAAAAGTCAGTCAATGCTTACACAGGTTAAACAATATTGACTAAGAAAACCTTTGGGTATCTCACAAAGGTTATCAAGAACATGTACAGGTAAAGAGGTCAAAAGACAAAATAATAATAATAATAATTATTATTATTATTATTATTATAAGTGAATGTTTCTTGTTGCTATTATTTTTTTAACATTATTTTTATGATAATAAAGATACTTGCCCCAGGAACAATATAAATTAAAATAATAATAATATTAAATACATAAAATTGTCCAGATAATATACCCTATTTAATAAGCAAATAAATAAATAATATATATTTAATAATAAATAAATAAACATAAACAAATACAATACAACACAAAATAAATTACAGAAATGTATACTGATTTTATTAACTACTTTAATATCATATATCAGCATAAACATTTTATTTAACATCTGAATTTATTCACACCGTAATATGTGGCCTATATAGTATTAAAATATTTAGATGTATTTATTATTTTTATATATTTTTTGTTACAAGCATATACATATTTCTATTTTATTTTAATTCATATTTATTATATTTCACTTATTTTTTCAGAATTTATTACAATTATGTGCATTTTATTTTACCTAAGATTATGTTATGTGTACTATATATACAGGTTTGCTGTTTCCTGTTTCAAAAACACCCCCTCCCTCACACACACATCAACCAAACAACAAAACAAAACCCATTTAGAATTAATCTTAATAAAAAAATAAAAAATCAGTTCAAATAAATGTTTATATATTTGTCCACTTTCGCTGATTGTGTTGAAAACTACACAAAGAATAAAAAAGGAAGGAGCTCAACTCACCGCAACAGACATCCAGGTGTAAACACACTGCTTTCTTCTTCAGTCTGATAGCCACACCTGTAACAGTCATTTGCATGTGCGTTAGCATTTGAATTAGACATTTAAATAACGGCTGTTTAAAGGAGCTAATCCTCAACCCCACAGAATACTAATAAGAAAATGAGAAAGTGATTTGTGCAGCAAATGTGTGTGATGATTGGCCAAGTACATTCTAAACGTATTATCTTGAGTAATAACTCTGAGAAGCCTTTTACTCCACTTCCTGTTTACACCACAGCGTAAGTTCAGTTTAAAAGTTTGGACGGGTCTTTAACAGAAAAATAGATACATAGATCGGCTTGGCTATTGTATTCATTGATTTATTGTCTAAGGTCAGTTTACAACAGGGATCAGTTCCTGTCTGCATGTTTGTCTCATCATTACAGGGTCAAAGGTCAAGCTTTATAGTCGGCGCTGTAAGAACTGCCCCAGAGCAAGACTTCGATAAGATAATAAGTAGCTACAAATAAGCATGTTCCTTTGATGGCATGCCAAATGAAACATAGTAATATTTTGAGGTCATAAAAGTAGTTAAAGACTATATAAACACACTGACAAACGTTATCGTATATTTTAAGCTATATTTAAACACTTTGAAGTAATAGATTTATATCTCAAAATATGATAACGCACAAAGGAGCAAATAATTCTCATTTGCATTTTTTTTAATTCACTACATTTTACTTTCAGAATATAACGGAATATAATTAGTGCTGTCAATCTATTTCTGTTTACATAATATGTATACTGTGTATATTTATTGTGTAAATAAATATAAATACATACACATGCATGCATATATTTTAGAAATTTTTTTATAAATTAAAGATATTCATATATAATATATAATATACAA
>JAUCMS010000002.1:8248439-8259168 GCA_032357445.1 Enteromius radiatus
GGGTAAGCAAATAAACATCAAATTTTCATTTTTGGGTGAACTATCCCTTTAATGACTCAAATTATATTTGGTCTATATATATATATATATATATATATTTTTTTTTTTTAAATAACCTTTCATGTAGTATGTAATACAGCTCTAAGTGAATGAAAACTGAAAGTTTTAAATCTGAGAGTGCACAGTGTATAAAATTACTCTCTCTCAAAAGAAAGAGTCGACTCTGAATCACTGAAACGATTAGTTTTTAAAACAAGTCCCAAGTTGTTTCATGATGACGTCAAAATGAAACATTAGCATATTGCCCGCCCACTTGTCGCTCTTCTCGCGTTGGTCTGAATGGTCATTCACAAACACTGATTTAAATGAAATCGACCAATCACTGAGGGGTTTGGAAAAAATAATCGTTTGAATGAATTGTTTGGGAGTCGTTGAGCAAATAAGGTAAAATAAATGCATATATAAGTTTGGAACAATTGAGTGAGTAAACTGTAATTTTTGAGTAAACATGGCATGAAAAACCTTTTGGTTTATAGAGAGATGACACTGGGACTATTATAAAATCAGATTCTCTCTCTCAGAAGAAAAGTATAAATCACAGCTGCAGGTCTGCTCTAAACTCAAGGTCACTCATGCTGTTATGAGTAAAATGAAACAATTTAAACAGTCTCATCTCTCACATATCACGTTTCATCAGATTTTCAGTTATGGATTACAAATGAATTCACATGTGCTTGTTATTCACCAGACATTTTTAGCTCACAAAAAAAGCCCAGAATTGGTTGCAGGTTATACGTTTCAATAAAATGAAAATGCAAATCATTCATTTACTCAGGTGCATTAAATAACTGCAGGCTCTTACAGACACAAACATTGTTTTAGCTCATCAAACAAAATGTTGGCCGATCCATTTGGAATTACACAGAGCTCAGTGTGAATGTCAAACAAAAATGGTAGCTGTGGTGTTTGAATATAAAATTTGATAGAAATGAAGTTCAAATCGGTTCATTTATTCTCTCAGTATGGAGCACAGCTGAGGAATTCCAGATATGACTTGTAAAAAAAGCTAAGAGCAGTGAAGCTGAACTTCTTGTCTGCTCCATTGGGATGGTTATGCTTCTAAAACGCCTCTTAGAGCTTAATAGCTTAATAGAAAATTCCAAATAAAACAAAAACCCACGCGTGGTACAATTACTAATAAACAAGACGCTCTTTAAAAGTCATAATAGCGGTAGAGTTTAATGTTTGATAGCTATTTGTTCATTTGTGTAAGGGCGCAACACAAACTTTAAAATATTTGATTACAGCTAGTCTAACCAGAAGGATTGACATTTTTAAACGTACTCCTATGTATAAATGTGTTTTATAGTGTGAAATGAAATGCAATATATGAATTGAGTCAACTGTTTCTCCTAATAAACACCTACATGTGGAATCTGCTCCACCATGTGTTGCACAGGGATAGTAGTCCTGTATGTTACAAGTCCCTCTTCACAACTCTTGTCTTGTTAAATGTAATCTCTAAGAACTTGCACAGAGCTTCCAGTGAAGTATGGCTGTTAGCCAGTGTCCATCATGAGTTCCTTGGCTGTCAAATCAACAGGAAAAATTCTTGACTTGAAAGTCACTAGAGAGCACGCTTTCCTCTGAATTCGGGCCTTCGGTGTTGCGTACAAACAGCCAGGCCGCCACGTTGCTAGCAAACTACAATCCATCAGTCATTTTTACTGCTTTGTGTAAGACTCTGCAGAGCCATTCGTCTTACAGATTTGTGTTATTGACCTTACGGCTATTGATTCGCTCCACATTCTACTACAACATGATAAACTTCCTGCTGTGCCCTCATAGAGAGAAATAAGGCATTATTACATTGAATTACTTGAGAAAACAATAGGGCCGTTTCAACATACTTTTAATTGTATCTGTTTTACATTTTAGTGAATTGGTTGCCATATTAAGGGTATGTGTAACACTGTACTAAATCCTTTGCATTTCTTAACAGAGGAAAATGTTCACGCAGATTTCAAAGTTCCTCAAAAATAATTAAAAATGCTGTATGCTGGATCAGTAGTTGGCAATACGGAACATACAAACCTGTGGACATACCTAGACTAAACTTATAATAGCTCTTTTCACAAATCACATTTTTGTAGTTTTTAGTTGAAAATGGCATCTTTTAAATGTCTTTTTATATGAATTTGTACAGTCTCATTTATACGTTTTTCTGGTTATGGCCCACTGAGGGTTCATATGAAATCACCACCTTTGTCAAAATGTATCTGTTTAGCGTTTAGAAACACTTTTGTTAAACTTTCATGAAAGAGATTTACATATATATATATTCACCAATACATTTTGTGAAAGTAGTTTTTTTTTCCAAGCAAGAGAAAAGTTGAAGGCCATAATAACGTTCAGTGACAGCTATAGAAGCAGAAGTACAGTTATTTGCTTGCGTTTGAAAGGTCTGAAGCCTCATGATGAAACAGACCACAGCCGCTTCAGTATGTTTTATGACTCGTTTGCTCTTGTAAAGACTCCTAATCATAGCAATCATCCCCGCGTGCAGGGATGTTTTGGCAGAGTCTTTCCTCCTTTCTTTAACTTAACACACAGAGCCTGCTCTTCCACTGGATCTGTCACAACTGATACAAGCCCAAAACTAACACCACAATATTCACTGTGATAGTTCTGTCTGTGTTTTATATAATAATGCTACCAGTGACTGCTAATAATAAGCTTAATGATAATAGGCATCATAAACCATTTGTATCCAATATGTATGGTTTTGGGCTTTATTGTGTCCCAAAAACAGAATAAGAGATTTTTATAAAGTTACAATTTAAACATAAAACGTGACACCACATAAACGTGTGATCTGGGGACAGATTTTTATTTTTTTTATCCATTGAGGATTATTCTGGATGGATGTAGATAGATAGATAGAAGCGAACTGAAAAATATGATAAAATATATCATATAAGTATATAAATATATAAAATAAGTAATGGACTGTTATTTGACATTTAACTGACCGAGAAACTAAAATAATATTTTTTAATGATCATGCTGTTTTATTACTTAAATTCCTATATTCAAACAGCAAAGCCATAAAAGCAGTGTTTTTCAGTTCTCTAGCCAATGGCACAGCAGATGTACTTCTGACTTTCTCTGTTGGAGCCCATCTCTCAGTACTGAAGCCATCTAATGAAGGAGCTCCTGAACCCTGCAGGCATATCTCTCATCACCTCACTCCCAATATAAATCACTGCAAAACGACATGCTTACAGCCATAACGACTTTATGTCAGATATATGACTGGAGTCAAAGACATGCCAACACTCTGATATCAGGAACAGTATCTTGTTACACAGAAGGAGGTGCCTCTCAGCTATATTGCTTGCCTCCAAGTTAAGTAATATAATGTGGTCATTGTGGTTCTTTTAGAATATTAACGTCCCATGAGTTATACAAGATTCACATTTTGGTTCGTGGGCATCCCAAAACAACAGGTTGACATTCATGCAAGATCAAAAAACATTTTCACTTTCTAATAATATGCATTTATTCAATGACTTCCAAACGATTCGTTTCCAGTATTCCGTATTAATTTTTCCAAATCCCTTTAAAGCAGTGTTTTTGAGAGACAATACATTTATACACGGTGCACTTTCAGATCCAATGTGGCACTTTAATAAAAATTACACTCAGTTATTGAAAATTTGTAGTGAAAAGTAGTGATGTGGTGTGAGTCAGGGGTGGGGCTATATGTTTTTTGACCAATGGCAAGCAGGGGGAGTGGTTTTGAATCCTGTTCCGAAACTGTTGTTTATTTTGCAGATCCATTCGTAACAGACTGTTTTATAAGATTTTCCAAATCAAACTGGATTCTGGACTGTAACTGTTGTATTGTGTATCCACTCAAGCAAGTTTTCCCTTGGTCATCTTTCCAAACATGAAAAATGATTTTGCTGTGCAGAAATGTCCCCATGCAAGAGCACACACAGAGAATAATATAACACACATGTGAACCTCCAAGTTCAGCCACAAGAAACAAGACGTTCTCTGCTGCAGATGTGTGGAGAAAGAAGTAGTCTTTACCATTGTCCTTATACTGTAAATGTAGGTCAGAGGATGAACTGGGATACAAAAGCATGAACCTTAAACAGTTGCAAAAGGAGGTGTACTAAAAGCTGCCAAGACTTACTGATTTTAATTAAACTTTATTGGGAGGAATACTTGTGCATAAAATATTAAATCTGAAATGTGTTTTAAAGGAATAGTTCACCATAAAAATTTTAATTAGCCCATAAATTACTTGCCCCCAAGCCATCCTAGGGGTAGCTACAGTATATGACTTTCTTCTTTCAGACAAATACAGTCAAAAGTGTTTTAAAAAAAACATCTGGCTCTTCCAAGCTTGGTAATGCTGGTGGATAGTGTCCATAATTTTGAAGCTCCATGAATTGCATATATCCATCGAAAAACTAACCTATATGCCTCCGGGGGGTTAACACATGTCTTCTGAAGCACATCGAAAATATTTACATTTTTAAAATTAGAAAATAAAATATTTTCCATTTTCATTTTAGTTAAATGTTTAGAAATGTTGTTGTGTTTTTGTCATTTTTCTTTTAAGCTTTAGTAAACTGATGCGCTATTAACATAAAAGTATGATATTAAGAAACTAAAAGTAAAATAATTTTTATTTAATTCCATTAACACGTATTTCTAGTAACAGGAACGTTTCTTTTTTTATTTGACTTTAACTGGAGAAACTAAATCAGTATTTATTATTATATATTTCACTTTAGCAGACAAATGAAAAAAACTGCAGTTTTAAACTGGATGATAGAGTGTCACAGTCAGTATAAAGATATACTATCTGAAACAACTCACTTGACAAGGTTATTCTCCCAATGACGTCTGGGGCTTTGGGTTGTATATATTAAGGAGCAAAGCTTTACTTCTTTCAGGCATAAAGACATCCATATGTCTTTACGTAAAGGCATACATGCTGCTACATAATCCCCTGTATCAACATACATGTTTCTTTAACTCTACACTCTTTACAGAGTATTCACAGTTTTTGCATTCACTTCATGTCATTTTTGACATGCTGTTTATCTGAAAAAAAGAACATAAAGGGATTAACGTTGTTAGCCTGTACTAAAGCCAAAATGAATAGCAAATTGACAGCAGAACGTGTGGAGACTGAGAATCAGTCACTTTGTACTTGGATACAAACGGTCGGTGATGCCTATTATCATTAAGCTCATCATTAGCAGTCACTGCCATCATATTCATGAAGTATATGACGAGAACTATATTGTCACAACGCAATGTCATAGTTCATACTGTTGTTTAGTATTTATATGATTCATCACTTGCTGTACCAATGATTTAAAAAAAATAAACAGACAGGTAACAGGAGATAAACAATAAAATCACAAGTAGAGGTGCTATAAACAGAAAATATTTTATTCTTTTTTTTTTTACTCCGTTGAGGTTTATTTCAATGTGATGATTTGAATGATTAGAAACTTCTATAAAAAAAAAGAAGAAATTAAAAAATGCAGATGTGACTAACTTCATAAAAAAACAACAACAGAAAATTAGAAACAGATGGAAAAGTTACAAGCTGCATAATTTAAAGTAAACTCAACAGCCAAAGCTTTACTGATCCTTACAGATAAAAACGCATTCATGTCTCTGAATGCAAGCACCACAAAATATCATGTGCACGACAAGCTCAATAACAGAATCATACAGTATATATATATTCAAAAAACAATATAAACAGCTTAAAAAACAAACAAACAAAAATGACCAATGTCTTTCTTTATAACCACCACCAGTTCAAGTACCCCTTATCTGAGCTGAAGTGGGGTGCGTGCCACACAGATCCAAGATTTTACTGCATTGGTTTTTAATGTGTAAACATTCAATGCGGTTTGAAGTAACAGTGTATTTGCAGGACAAACACACTGTTCCACAACACTGTCTTTCACTTTAGCTGGATCTTCAGGTAGAGCGAGCCTCATTCATCTCACTGTCTGGGTCTGGAGTGTTGCCTGGCCAGTCTCACTCTCCGCCTTGCTCCTGCATTTTAGAGTCCGCAAACACACAAACAACAGATGGTATACTAAAATGTGTACTGTGTCTTAAAAGCAAGGTAAGCGATTTTTCAAAAAAACTTCAGAAAACTGAGTCGGGGCCAAGCACCCATACAAACTTGTAGCCAGTCAGCTTTAAGAGGCGTGTCTACTAATGATTCAGTAAACGTTCAGTGAACAGCCGAGCCAAGTGACAGAAAGATAAAAAATAAAGTCTTACAAACACATTACAAACCAATGAAGTAAGACTTGTTTAAATATCGGATCAGCTTTCCAGCGCTGGAGAGAAGTCAACGAACCGAAGGTAGCCGAACTAATGGTTGCCTGGGTGGCGTAGGCTACGTATGTGTAGGGCAGAGCCATAATCTGTGCCCGAAACCGCTCCCTATCCACTATATAGTGCACTATATCGGGTGTCAGCCATTTTTTAGTGCTGTCAGATTTCTGAGTGAATGACTTCATTCCCATTCACTACTTTTTACCCACTGTGCGTTCCTTATTTTATATTATTTTTAATTAATTGTTTTTTTATTATGTTAATATACTATGTTATATTTACATTTTATGAACACATAAATTTAGTTCTCTCTTATTTGTAAATATAATAAAAAATAAACATGACAATAGTTTTTTTCTTTTCCTTGTGAGCGGTTACGGACACAACTGTAAAAAAGACTTCCTTCCACTATAGAAGGTGAAGCCAAAACGTTCTCAGTATGGCCGCCATTTTTATAGCATCAAATAACTAGTTTAAAGCAAATGTTTTAGAAAAACGAACACTTGAACATACATCATGATAAGAACTACCTAAAATGACAGAAACTATCTTTGGGGAATAAATATATTTTTTAAGGGTAACTTAATTATTTAGTTTGTCTCATAGCCCATTAGATTACATGGAGAGGGCTGGGTTTAAGATCTATACTGCAGCCAGTCACCCGGGGGCGATCGACATGCAACGGTTTACTTGTGCAGCACACCGGGCAGAGCGATCAAAATAGAAGCGAGACCCTTTTGGAGAAGGGGGGAGTTTGTTTTAGTGATTTCAAATATCAACATTCACTTCCAGAAATCGCTTACCCTGCCTCTAATTCATATAAAGAAGGCTTAATGAACACAACAGATGTTAATGAGCTGAAACACACACCTTGTGGTAGTCTGATGGCGGCTCTTTTTTTAGGACGGCCCGCTGAGGAGAAAAATAATTCAGTTAAACCTTGGGCATTAGATCCATCCTCATATGATTTAAACAGTTGTGAAATCACTAACCCTTGATGATTCTGGTGATTCTCTCTGATTCTGATTCAAGGAGGTCTGGACTGTCCTTGAAAGATGAAATCTTTGAAAAATCTGGTCCTAAAAAAATGAAAAAGAATTTTAAATAAAAAATAAAAATAAAAAATTATAATTCAGCATGTATGCATATTATATATAATTATTATAAATTCGATATTATGATTTTTTGTGTAAAATAATTTCTTACCTTCAATTATCTTCGGTTCTGGTTGAACTAGTCTGGTAACAGTGGTTTCTCCACCTGGTGGACGTTTGGATGCAAAAAGATTTTTATTTCTATTTTATTTGTTTTGACAATTGAAACTGCATCTTACCACTGTTTGATGTGTCTCACCTTCAATGATCTGAGGTTCTTTCTTAATTACTCTAGTAAATGTGGTGAGCCCTGGTTCAGCTTCAAGCAAAAACAGAAGTCAATGACACAAACATCTAGGCAAAACTTAACTCACATCATATTGTCACATTCTTTATCAAGCCTTACTTTCAACAACCATGACCCCTGGCTTGACTACTCTGGTTATGGTGGTGATCCCTGGTCCACCTTTGAGAACAAGGAGACATGAGAACAATGTGAAAGTCAAACCAACCACGAGCCAAATCAGTGAGTAATAGTCAATAATGAAAGCCTTAATCTTGCTTTAGCTGCACTGCTTAAAGGTTCTAAAACTGATTCTTTCTTTTAGCTGAATCATAAGCGTGATCTTGCCAAGAACTAATCAAAAGCATAGAGTATGGAGTTAAATCAAGAACATCTGGAGCAGAGCCATGTGCATGAGCCATGGGAAAACCAATGGGGCTTTATTCTGTTACGTAACTAGAGATTGTAATCCATGGGCATAAAATTAGACAGACAAACAAACATTAAACAAAACGAGGACGAATCACCGCATTCACAACTGCTCACAATAAAAATGTCAAGTTCTTTAGGAAGCTACAAAAGAGTCTGAAATATCCCAAAGCCCTTCACAATCATAAATCATGTTAATGTTTGAATCAGTTTCATGAAAAAAAAAAAAAAACAATATGGGAAAGAACATGATCATTGCACATGCCAAGGATTATGGGTAAAAGTGTTTGGCAGGAGAGAAAGATATATCTGAAAACTTTGTGCTGAAGGGGAAGATTGAAGAACAGTCTGTTTTTTCCAAGTGTAAATGTTTCAGTGTCAATGAGTTTGATACATAATAAATTGTATATATTGTATACATGCTAATGTGCAGAGAAAGGGCAACTTTTATCATTTCAGGCTTCTATATACCATTTCTTATTAATATGTCAACATACAAAACTCTCTTGGACTAACCTCCCTGAGAGATCGCATCAGTGATTTGTTTGATATCTTCTTCCCCAAACATGTGTACATCACCACTCTGAAACGTCTCCACCTTGGTTACATCTACTACACATAGACACACAATTTCACACATTTACCAGACAAAATATCAAAAACTACTTTTATTTACAGCCATTCTGAAACAAACTAAAGTTAAAGTATTGTAACTTGTCTATTTTCTTTTGAGAACAGTCTTGAACATACTGAGTGTCTCATAATGATACAACATATAACCAAAGAAAGCTGTTAAATTTACTGACCTCCACCCATGATTCTCTTGATGTCTCCCTCAGCATCGATTTCACCGTCAGATGAAGCACTGTGAGCTGAGCAAAAAAGGTTACAAAAAAACAGAGGTTTGTCATTTTAACATAACCTTGCTACTTAAAAGATATAGTTCATCAAGCAATTAAAAAATCACTTGCTCACCAGTGAATCCTCTGCAGTGAATGGGTGCCATCAGAAAGAGAGTTCAAACAGCTGATATACGCGTCACAATAATCCAAATGACTTTTTTTTTGATGAAACAGTTTTGACTCTCATTCCGACAGCACCCATATACGTGTAGAAGATCCGTTATTGAGCAAGTGATCTAATGCTAAATATCTAAAAATCTGTTGCAATGAAGAAGCACCATCAGGTCATCCATGTAGCAAATTTTTATATTTGAGTGAATTTTTCATCTAATCTGAAGTTTGGACATACTTTCAATGAGCCTTGTGACCTTTGTAATGGACGGCGTTCCTTCCTTAACTTGTCTAACATGGGTGATGCCTGGTTCTCCTCCAACCACTCCTTTAACTATAGTGATGCTTGGATCTCCATTAGTCACTTGGGTAATTTTGACTTTTGGATCTTCTCCAATCACCCGTCTAACTTTGGTGATGCTCGGATCTCCTTCAATCACTCGTTTAACTGTGGTGATGCTCGGATCTTGTTCAATCACTCGTTTAACTGTGGTGATGCTCGGATCTTGTTCAATCACTCGTTTAACTGTGGTGATGCTCGGATCTCCTTCAATCACTCGTCTAACTGTGGTGATGCTCGGATCTCCTTCAATCACCCGTTTAACTGTGGTGAGGCTCGGATCTTGTTCAATCACCAACTTGACCTTGGGACCTGAGGAAAAGGTAGAGTTCCCATCAAGTGGCATGTCAAGATCATGACATTTCCAAAAATATTCTCAGTATCAATTATTTAGAGACAATGTTTTTCTTTGCATAAAGCATGGCTGTCTTTTTAGGTACTGATTAAATTCAAGTTCAAATTGTTTCCAATGGTTTTGAATGCATTGTGCCATTGTACTGCTTTTACTGATATGAATCACAGTACTGTAAATGATCAAAGATGAGAATGGAAGCCTAAGCCAATCATTAATAATCACTGGCGCTGCCGGGGCTTATAATGAACACCAGACCTGCCTTTCTTTCTAGACACTGCAACGGGGGTCATGTTTTGTGCTACTGCTCGATTCATAAAACATAAATTTGTATATTTTGCCAAAGATGAGCTAAGACATAGTGCACATGGAAGAACTGGCCGCGGATCAGGATGGTGAGTTTTTTGATTGCAGGCTCAGCTCAAATAGCACTTTGTGTTTTATGATCGAATTCAAACAGTGTGAATAAACTATATATAAGAAACAACAACAGCACTTTATTTTACTGTCCTGTTACTCATACTATGTACTTATTTATTGATTACAATAACTAGGTAATAACTGGGTGCTAACCCTGAACCTACCCCTAAACCTAACCCTACCCTACCTAACTCATGTAATTTTCTTATATTACCTGTACCTTCTCAGATAGGTATACCGTAAGTACACTGTAAGTACATGCAAGTACACATACTGTAAAATAAAGTGCAACTGAAACAACTGTATCTCCCAACATGTCCTCTAACCAATATGTCACCAGTCGCGCCTCTGTGGCGCTCTCTGGCTCATTGCAGCGGGAACCTTCGCCCGAGTATTAGTGTTCCTACC
>JAUCMS010000002.1:8259268-8278021 GCA_032357445.1 Enteromius radiatus
GTCTGCCCGTTCTTTGACCATTGCCTGTCTGACTATTCTGTTCTAATAAAGCCTTGCAAATGGATTCCGACGACCAACGTGCTTCTTCATTACACAATACATCCGTATAGGTCGTTTGTACATAGTGGCAAAAAAATACGACCCGTCAGAGCATATACAAAAATTGCGCCCCTATCGACTTTTGAATATTAATGTTTTGTACTATTATATCTCCCATGTGACTCAGAGTTAGTGTAGCTCAGGTTGTAGAGAAATGTGACGTCATCATGCGATTGGTGTGTTCGAAACCAGTACTAAAATATGTTTTAATCACAGTGACATCAGTGTGAAAAGTACACACACTTTTTTTTCATACAAAACACACATTTTGACTGCAGTCATACATTACATGACGACAGATGCAATACAAGACTGTCATTATTTTTATTTTTATTACTACCTTTAAAACATAAATATAGGTCGTAATAAGGTACTTGCACATATAAGGTCATTTGTTGTTGGAGGTCTTTGATATAAAGAATTAGAAAGAGCAGCATTTATAACCTTTTATAACATTATTATAACCATTGCTGTTTTTTTTAAGTGGCACCTGCTGAATAAGAAGCATTAATTTCTTTAAAAAAAGTCCCCAACCTTTTGAATGTACAGCAAAATATACATATTTGACGCAATAAACATTCAATTAACTGTTGACCCATTTACTTTGACATGATATTTTTCTACTCTGTGTGGTTTTAGAGACAGATTGGAACCATTGTGACACACAGATCAGTAAATTAATGACACATGTGAATGTTACACTGTAAAATCGACTTATTAAATTCAGCAGTACAAAGATTTACTGTCATTAGTCCCATCTGTATTTCATTTAGAGCTAACTTTGTCATTAAACAGATCTTTCATGGAAAAACTCTGTCTATCATTTACTAATAAATAAGAGTCCCGCTATGGAATTGGATCTTTTACAGCGTACCCTCGCAAAGCTTCTGGCAATTCTAGATCAGATTTATCAAGACCTATGATTGTAAATTTACATAAAAGGATTTTCAATTTTAGCTGTTGTCAGTATATTGATATTCTATACTATAAATGTAAAGCATTGGATGAACCAATGTTGTGCTCTGACAATTACTCTACACATATTAGCGCTACAAAATTGTGGGAGTTTAATTTGATGAAAGGTAGCCAGTGAACGCCTGCTACTGCAGTCTGAGATCCAAAGCTCTGTTTTAAGTCGTAACTCTCAAAAACACTGCCATTACCTACGCTTTAATTACTTTTTACCTTAAATATAAGCCAAGTTTCCAATAACATCAATTAACATAAATTCCATTTCAATTTTACTGTCCTGAACTTTGATAATCACATAGGTCTCCTGCCATGGTCTGAGGCAAAATCCTCTCCCTCTCTGTCTCTAATGGCTCTTTATCATCTGTCCAGCGACTGCCAGAGGAGATGCCAGTGCTGGTTCAAGCCAACAGAATAACATGTGCTCGCTCTCCTCTGGGGCTCTAAGAAGAATCGGTTTTCTTGAAATGCAGTTCAGGCTTCTTGTATTGGATAATGATTGGGTAAATACACAATTTTACAAATAGGCTACCTAAAAGTGCTGGGAATAATCAGCTGGCAGAGAAGGACTCGCCTGAGGAGTATTGCAAATAACCTGAATAAATGCTTAGGGATGTAAAATGGGGGAAGTGGATGAGAAAAAGAGTTAGCATTTTGAGGTCTAAAATAAAATAGTAAAATAAAATAAAGCAATAATTCACTACCTTTCTCAATGACATGTGTGGTTATAGTCCTCTCTGCAAGGTGAAACACAATATTCATTAATAAAAAGCATGTCCAATGTAATCCGTATGCTGTTGATAATGTTATTATGTTATGTGGAACATAAAAAGAGAAATGAGGTATGAAACTGAACTTACTGATAAATGTAAGTGGAATTTCACGATAGGTGTATCCAGATACAAACTACAAACAAACCAAAGCAAAAAACAGAACAAACTGATACGGTGTGTGTGTACTGGACTGTGTTGAATCTGTTATATAATGTGAGTCAGTGTTCAGGTATGATGTGTTTTGCTGTACCTTCAGCTGCATGTATTTGATGAGTCTCCTCAGCAGAATCAATATGTCTTCACGGCCAACTGGCAGATCTGTGAAATGTAGTAAAATTCTTTATTAAGCTCTAGGGACTATGTTTTATGGCTCAGAAACTGTACAGTTATATAAGAATGAAAAACGAACGGTACATTGAAGATAAAGACCATCTAACTTATTTTGATAGTAAATATCCCTTTAAACTATGACATTTTGAACATATATTCACATATAGTGCCTGTTCATTGCTGTTCATTCATAATTCATAATTCACCTTGAGGATATAATATGGTCTTCACTACATGAACCACTCCATTGGATGCCATAAGATCAAAATCTGGAACCTCCACTGAATTTACATTGATGGAGTTGTTAACCTTAGAATGAAAGAAGATGCTCATTAATCATTAAACTACTTTTTTGATGCAATTTACCAGTTATTAAACAAATGAGACAAATATATATATATATATATATATATATATTCGGTTAATCACGATTAATCACATCCATAATAAAAGTATAAAAGTTTTTATTTATGTGTGTATGTGTATATTTATTATACAAATATAAACATATGCAAGCATATATTTTAAGAAAAAGCATATTACATTTATACATTACATATATTTATATATAATATCAAAAATAAGAGTATGAATACATACATTTATATAAATAAATTCTGTGTGTGTGTGTATTTTTATATATACATATTAAAATATACACCAGTACACACACACATAATGTAAACAAAACTTTTTTTTTGAATGCAATTAATAGAGAAACTTCAGATCAATATTTATATATATATATATATATATATATATATATATATATATATTCACAATATAAACATAGAATTAAAATGTGCAAAAAATAATAAAAGCAAAAGCTGTTCTCAAGGATTTATTTAAGCGTAAGTGAATATGTTATAAAACCCTTTGAAACATAAAGACAAGTATAACCTACTAAGAGGAATTCTTTTCAAGAGGTAATTTCCTTGTTTTGGCTCTGTTTGTTAGATATCTGCGCATAAAGTACATTTACAGTGCTGATATCTGTTTTCAGCAAAGGAAGTGTCTGGACATTAGGAGACCTATTATTCTTAATTTTTTAGAAGGAGTTATGTATAGAGGTGTTTCTTAAATTTAAGCAGTGTTTAATTGAAGGTAGTAAACTGTACTTTACCACTGTAAGCATTCCTTCAAATACACACTGACATTCAGCTATACACAGAGAAATGTTTTAGCCCTAATTAGGATGATGTATGTAAGTTTCATACCCAGTGTTAACCTGCTGGTATGTTTCCTGGTAGGATTTACGTGAATGGTCTGGACTTGGTTCATGGAATTTTTGGAGAACAGACACAGGAAATGTGTGCTGCGTCTAATTACATTGTCTGACGATAACAGCATGTCAGGTCCTTCCTCTCTTGTGCTACCAAAAATATTAGTATTGGCTCAAATTTAAAAGTCTGAGTCTAGTGTTTTATTATAAAGTGTGCAAAGGCCTTTATACATTAATTATGTAACTGGAAAAGCTAATTATGAGACATCTTTATCATAACCACTGATGGGATGAAGCCAACATTTCAGGAAATTTCACATTTTCACTAATTAATCAGATAAAGCTGGTATGTTAGTGCCTCAAAAGTCCCACCGATAAAAGATCCTATCTTAAAATAACAATCCTGCTGTACTTACAGAGAGGACTTGCAGGTTGTTGCCCTGAATGGTCTTGAGAAGATTGGTCACGCCACCCTCCAAGCCTCCATTAATAAAGATACCATTGCTAAAGTGGTAGAGCAAAATTGCCCTGAGGGCGTTGATGTCGCCTGGATAACAGAATAGTCATAATGTCACTGTGAGGAAACAGCCCTAGCAAAGGTGGGGCATCATCTATAAAAATAGAGAATGAAAGGTTTACTTTTCAGAAGAGTAATGTCTTCCTCTGTCAGGGTGCCAAAGGCAGCATCTACAGGAGCAAAGAGTGTGTATGATCCCTCCTGCTTCAGGAGATCTGTCAGTCCAGCGCTCTCCATCAGAGACAGGAAGATTCTGGAATAATTAAGACAGTCTATGAATTATTCTACATGTTCTCATGGCATAAACATACCTTGGTGCACTTTTAATCGAGATACAAAATATGTACCAATAAGTACATATCACCACAGTTTCCAAAAGAAATGAACACTACAGGCAGTAAAACTCTGACACCTTTTATTCCTTTCCATAGAAATCTTTGATTAATAAAGCATAATTTTTTCAAAACAATACTAAACAATATACTTTGATATTTAAAAACTGATGCTTCTGAATGTTAGCATTACAATTATCCAGCTTCATATCTATGGGTTTTCAGAGATGGTTGGTACAGAGACATACATGAGAGTCAAAGAGCTCTGGGTTCAAATCCTGTGTAACTAAAACAGTTCACATGGTTACATCAACAAATCTGTTTTTATAAAGTCATGATGATAATCTCACTTGAAGCGTCCGTCTTTCACGAGCAGCTCGTAGATGGTTGTCTCAGGTTGCTGGATCAGTGATCGCATGACATGAAGGACTCCATTACTGGCCTCTCTGCTGCCTCTGACCATACATGCGTTCTCAATACACACAGCCTGAAACACACACACACACACACACACACACACACAGAAAATTAAATGATAGTTGTGACTTTAACACTTTGTAGAGTATTGAGAAACAATATAGTTAGACAAGGACAGCTTTAAGGTCTATGAACTGAGGAAAATAAACAAGAGTATAAAATTTAACAGCCTGCACAGTAAACATTTAAAAAAGTGCTTGTTTTCACTCGTGGAGTTTACACAATAATTGTTTGCAGGTCCTCGATCTTTCACTAATTTACGTTTTCTAAGTCTTTCTCTCTCACCGTACGATAAATAAAGACTCGGAGCAGTTTTCCTCCCAGGGTTTCGAGAAGCTGGCCGCTGTAGAGGTCGCTCAGAGAGACTTTGAGTTTCACAATGTGGTTTTCCAGAATAATCTTCAGGAGACGCTGATCCATGGACATTACCTCATCTGTATGAAAGGTGTAGATGCTTTAAAGGGACACTTTATTTCATGCCATTTTTGTGAAAATTCTGCATTTGGAATTTCATTCCAAAATGAAAATTCTGTCATTAATTACTCACCCTCATGCTGTTCCAAACCAATTCGTTCATCTTCAAAAAACAAATTAAGATATTTTTGATGATATCAGAGAGCCATCTGTTCCTCCATAGACAGCAACACAACTGAAATGTTCCCAGGTCCAGAAACATAGTAAATACATCAGTAAAACATCGGTAAATCATAGTAAATGCATCGGTTTCTTTGTGCAAAAACGTTTTCTTGTAGCGTAGCCAAATGTAGGTTGAGACACTGATGTCACATCCTGTTTCACTGATGTATTCACCACATTTCTGGACCTGGATCATTTCAGTTGTATTGGTATCTATGGAGGCTCAGATAGCTCTCTGATTTAAACAAAAATACCTTAGTTTGTGTTCCGAAGATAAACGACATTTGGGTGAGTAATTAATGACAGAATTTTCATTTTGGGGTGATCTAACCCTTTAAGCTGTTAAGCTATCTATTTCTCTCTGTACGTTTCTACATTTTTAGAAATTATTTATAAATATAATAATATCAAAATTATTCCAAAATGAATAAAAGTCTCTGCAGAAACATCCTGTATTTTGCTCATAGACTGATGAGATGAGCTCACCAGAGAAGGCTCCATTCAGTGGGGCAAGAATAGTATACTCAGTCTCAGGCTGCATGGCATCTGACAGGCCGAGCTCATACACCATATCACTGAAGACGCTCTGAGATTTGCCTATAAGCTCTGTCACTTGCTTGGCTGCAAGAGAAGACACATACTGATCACAACTTTAAAGATTTAGATGTTATATCAGTGGCAATAAATGTGTATATTTGAATATATACAAATGTATGATATATGTAAAAATAATTGGGCAGGTACAGAGTCTCACCTGAGTCAGGCATTAGCACCTGGTCGATCAGATGAATCACCCCATTGCTGGTGACAATGTCCTTCTTCAGCACCATCTTGATACCATTGACTGTGAGGCTCTCGCCATCACATCCAATCTCAATATTACTGCCCTCAAGAGTCCCATAAATGGAGCCTGCCATAATGGCCTCGGAGCACTGCACTGTATTCAGGAGGTGGTACTTCAAAAGGGCTTGAAAAAGAAACATTAAGAGAGATGGAGAAAGGTTAAGTGACAGACTGAAAGATAAACAGTGCACTGTTGAGATTTATTGTCACAGTCCAGTAAGGATCAAGATATAGCCCACTAGAGAGAATTAAAAACACAGAGGCTCATGTTGTCCAATGACACACCCGCCCAGTTCTTCCTGTGCGGAGGCAATGTGCTGGAGAGCTGTGATATCACTTTCCTAGCATCTGAGCTTATTTTGCCAATTTCCTGCATCTGTTTAAGCTGTACATGTATGTGCTTTCTGACAACTTTAAGTGCTTTGCTACACCAAAATTCAAACCATCTACACTTATATGAACTTATATATGCTTTACCACATGGGCTATTGGGTAACAGACAGCTGTGGTACTCTCATGAAAGCTTGTTAAAGACTGAGACAAAATTGCATATTAATATAGGTGTGCATATGATGATCCTACATGTGAACACAACAGTTTACGAAATATTCCTAAATGATTTATAAAACATCTTAAATGCATCTCTCTTTTTAAATTTCCACTTCATCTTAAATCCAAGTGCACCTACTATTAATATAGTTATATTTCAGTAAAATAATTAATATAATTGGCCTTGGAGTCCAAAAGGTTGAGAGCCACTGGTAGGGTCCTGTGGACATCATGCACACATGCGAGCAAAGTCCATGAGACCGCAGGTCCACATCAAGTGAGCCATTTGGACAGGACCAAAGATCTTGTAGGAGCCAGAAGTGATGTAATGCTGACTTTATACATCTGTGTGGTCTTTCCCTTCTAAATGAGGCATGCAAAAAAAATCTAATTTAAGTAGACAAAATACACAAGACAATCTGTCAGTGTGCCGTAGGCCTTTAAACCAGAACCCTGATGCCTGATCTGCTCTAATCATTTGCGTTTTTCACACAGCATTTACATAAGTGAGGTCTTAAGATAATTGGCCTCAGAAGAGCTGAATGTTTACTTCAAAGCTAGTCTTTGCTTTTGGATATAGAACTCAACATTTTTTTCTTTTAATGCTTTTTTTATAATGATAATCTAAAGCTCACACAGATAACATTTTTAATAAGACTCTCTTCTCATTTTTAATGGGGAAAACAGATTTTGTCTGTTACACAAAATTCTCAGTCTTTTTTTTTACCAGTATCACATGATGTATTATTCAGCATCTAAGCATTTCCCATCAGGAAGAATTCGAGGTTTTGACCAAATTTGGTTTTGGATCTTTGTGTGGCTGCGGCCAGATCTGCTGTTTGCCCGCCGTCTGAGAATGTGCCACTGCTTGGATTGGACTGCATTTGTGCAGTTTACTTAAAACACGAGGCTGCTAGTCTTTCAAATCTTTGAAGGTGATTATTCATTATGTGCATGTTTTGTGTGTAAGTTCAAAAGTTTGTTCCCAGTTGTTGAACGTTTTTGAATGAAGTCTTTTATGCTAACCACACCAAAGCTGCATTTAAAAATACAGTTATAAATACAGTAAGACAGCAATATTGTGAAATATTATTACAGAATAAAATAACTGCTTGTGCAACACTGATTTTACAGCCCTTACTGCATATTTCACCGCAGTTTCAAAGAGAAATGTCCACTGAGTGGCGCTAAAACACAGGTTCAATACGTGAACCCTGGCATACTTTTATTATGTTGATATACACTACCGTTCAAAGATTTGGGGTCTGTAAGATATTTAGATTGGTTTTTAAAGATGTTTCTTATGCCCATCAAGGCTGCATTTATTAGATTAAAAATCCAGAAACTGTAATATTGTGAAATATTATTTTAATTTAAAATAACTATAATCATTAATCAATAATCATTCTAATCTGCTGATGTATTACTAGAATTATCAATGTTGGAAATAGTTGTGCAGCCAAATATATAAGAAGAAAGAATAAAAATGACTTGAATGTGCTGATCCCAAACTTTTGAACAGTAGTGAAACATGTCATCAGCATATTAGTTATAAATCCTTCTAATGTGCTGATTTGCTGCTTCAAAAAACATTTAAGATTATTATAAATGTTAAAATATTTTTGTTGAAATAGTGATACATCACTGAAGTTTACTGTGCTGAATCAATAGTGACAGTATTGCTTCTATCTTTGTGCATCAAGATTTCCTCCACTTTAACATGAATCATTTCCTTTGTACTTTCTAAATTATGTTTTGTGGTTCTGCTTTACGTTTACCTTGAAGTACAGTCGTGTCACTCATAAGTCTCTCAAGGACATCACTATTTAGCTTATCAAAGGCCTCGTTGGTTGGGGCAAAAAGTGTGTAGTGTCCGGGCTCTGCTAGCTGATCCTGGAGACCCGATCTCAAAGCGATCGTCTATAAAAGACATCACAAAGAAAATGGTTTCCGAGGTAACTCTCTGAAATCATATGCCCCTGCTGAGCAAAGTTCAGAAAACTTGCAAAGAGTTTTCATCATATTTGTTTACAAAAACACATACGTTCAGTGAAGCCAGGTCCTCATTGGTTTCGATCACATCCTTGATCGTTTGGCTTACGACATCGATGACCCGATCAATGACATGCACGACTCCATTAGTCGCCACCTGGTTGCCATGAATGATCCTGGCACAGTTTACAGTGACAACCTGCAAAATTGTTGAAAAAGACTTTAGTGACTTTAAAACTAGTTGAAGATAGTTTCTCCAAAAATGAATGTGAAATTTGATTTTGTGCTCCACAGATGAAAGAAAGGTACAGGTTTGGGAAGACAGGAGGGTGAGTAAAAAATTGCTGAATTTAATAGTTACAAACAGTGTTTTAATTGTTAACTAAACATGTTTATAAAAATTGTTAATCTAATAAAAATAGTTTTTGTGAATAGAATAAATCTGAAATAGAATTAAAATGTAAAAAAAATGTAAAAGTTAAATAATTGCTATAATAAAATATAAATTATCTTATATATGAATAAAAAATATAATAAATTACTAAAAGTAAATTTAAATTAAAATGCAATATATCTTTAAAAAAACTAAATCAAAACATTTATAAATACTACAACAATATACAGTGGGCACGGAAAGTATTCAAGTTTTTAAGTTCTTTTTTTTTCCTCATCAATGTACACAGGCACTCCATATTGACAGAAAAAAAACAGAATTGTTGACATTTTTGCAGATGTATTAAAAAATATCACATGGTCCAAAGTATTCAGACCCTTTGCTATGACACTCATATTTAACTGTGCGGTCCATTTCTTCTGATCATCCTTGAGATGGTTCTACACCTTCATTTGAGTCCAGCTGTGGTTGATTATACTGACTGGACTTGATTAGGAAAGCCACACACCTGTCTATATAAGACCTTACAGCTCACAACGCATGTCAGAGCAAATGAGAATCATGAGGTCAAAGGAACTGCCTGAAGAGCTCAGAGACAGAATTGTGGCGAGGCACAGATCTGGCCAAGATTACAAAAACATTTCTGCTGCACTTAAGGTTCCTAAGAGCACAGTGCCCTCCATAATCCTTAAATGGAAGACATTTGGGACGACCAGAACCATTCCTAGAGCTGGTGGTCTGGCCAAACTGAGCTATCGGGGGAGAAGAGCCTTGGTGAGAGAGGTAAAGAAGAACCCAAAGATCGCTGTGGCTGAGCTCCAGAGATGCAGTCTGGAGATGGGAGAAATTTGTAGAAAGTCAACCATCACTGCAGCCCTCTACCAGTCGGGGCTTTATGACAGAGTGGCCTCTTCTCCTGCAATTGAGGGAAAGATGAATGCAGCCAAGTACAGGGATATCCTGGACGAAAACCTTCTCCAGAGTGCTCAGGACCTCTGACTGGGCCGAAGGTTTAACTTCCAAAAAGACAATGACCCTAAGCACACAGCTAAACTAACAAAGGAGTGGCTTCACAACAACTCTGTGACTGTTCTTGAATGGCCCAGACAGAGCCCTGATTTAAACTCAATTAAACATCTGGAGAGACCTAAAAATGTCTGTCCACCAAACGTTTACTTTCCAACCTGACAGAAATGTAGAGGATCTGCAAGGAGAAATGGCAGAGGATCGCCAAATACAGGTGTGAAATACTTGCATCTTGCATTTTTCCCAAAAAGACTCATTATTCATCATTATTGTATTAGATCAAAAGGGTGCTTCTACTAAACACTGAGCAAAGGGTCTGAATAATTAGTGCTGTGTGTACACTGAGGGAAAAAATGAATTTTAGCAAATGGCTGCAATATAAGAAAGAGTGAAAAATTTAAGGGGGTCTGAATACTTTCCTTACCCACTGTATATCAAAAAATACATACACACAATAATTTTGAAGAAAGAGAAACATACTCCATTTGAGTAGTGATTGATATAGAGGCCTTGTTTGTTATACATGGACTCTAGGGTCATATCATTCTTCAGGTCCTTGGTGAGAAGACGCTTGTTGACCATGTGATAATGGAGTGCGTTGTTTAGCTTAGTGTTTCCATTGCTGAGCAAGGCAGCTTTTGATGCCTGGAAATAGAGAAACAATGCTAAATTGTCAGCGCTCTAAAAAATGATTGGCGTTTCGCTCAATTTATTTCTTTTTAATAAGTTCCAGTCAAAGATTCACTTCTTAATAACATGCACATTTGATCAGCGATTTAAACATAGCATGGAAATACTTCAATTAATGAAGTAAACCGCGGCAGGCAATTCGACTCACAGGATCAAACTCTTCCCAGGCATCATCGCTGGGTGCAAACATTGTGTAAGATCCCGCTCCCTCGAGTTCTTCCCTCACTTTGGATTGATCAGAGTATTGTTGGGTAAGCTTGGCGTTCACCAGATCCAGGGTGCCAAACACAGTGTCAATAGGAGCCACTGAAAGTAAATAAACGAAAGAGTCTCATGCACAGTTTAGAACAATGTATAGAGTATGCTTTCACATGATGCAAACCTCGAATCCTTGTTCAAGACTAGCTGTGGCTCATTAACCTTGTGTATAAGTACAGCCAGCTGGGTCTGGATTTTGTTTAGAGAACAAAAGCTAATGTTCTCCTTCACTGAACTCATAGCCAATGAATAAACTGACATTTAATCTAAGCATGACCTTAAACTGAAGTCCAACATGTGATAATTGTTGGTGCTTAGCAATGAAAATAACTGTATTAACCTTTGTCATGTGCACGAGATGTGACACCTTAAAAATTGTGTTGCATGGGAAAAAACATACTTTTAAAAAAGTGCACTCAGAACTACCATACCATGCAGATACAGTACCACGCTTATAACTATATAGCCACTCAGACTATCTGTATATTTATATTGATGAAATGAATGAATACTGACCTGCAGGGCACCCACGCTTCCCTTCTAACTTCATATAACCCGGACAGCACTCATATAAGACCATCCTGCATAGAAAGAGTCAAAACATTAAAACTGATACATCACTGACTCTGCTAAGATGATGATTATCTTTGGTAGCTGAATGTGAAATATTCCTTCCAGATTTGTTCCATTTATATAAAATGGAAGGAATTGACATTTTGTTCATATTAAGTCCTGAAAACTCACGTGCTAAATTATTTGAGCATGTCTTGTTCATTTTTAAAATGTTTTCAGATGTGTCTTTTCATGTTTGCTCAACCATCTGGACTTTTATCTGGATTTGTTATTGACTATTGACTATTTTGCAGTTTTTAAAAACCGAATTGCCTCACAAACTTCTGAAATCAATATATATACAGGGTGTCAAAAAAGCAGAGTGGGCAGGATCCTTTTTTTTTTTCATAAATCATGATAAATGGTAAATTATCTCATGATAAATCCGTCTTTTTAGGCAAGTAAGTGTTTAATACGATATCCCCCGACACACACACACACATAAATTGCACCCTGTATGTGACACACACACACACACACACACATATATATACATGGGTGACATACATACATATGTGTGTGTGTGTGTAAAACATTCAAAAAATACCCTCTTTGTAAAGTTTCAATGACCAAAAAAAAGTAATATATTACAATAAGATAATTTCTCCTTGGAATGTTGACAGTAAAACTAAACCCCAGGTTCCACAGTATTACCTCATTGGCAAATCCTCAAACATCTGACAACATAAGAGGGCAACAACCCAAATCTGAACCAGCCCTGACAGAAAAAGTGTATGTGTGAGGTCACTTGCCTCTGGGCTGTTTTGACAGTATGATTGATGTTTATTTTTAGCAGTAATTTCAACTGGTATCTATATAGTGTATCTGGCATGCAGTGGGGAAAAATGTGAAGTGTTCCAGAGGTTTATTGAACACATCATGAGCGTACAGGTTGATCTCAAAGGAAAAGTTTATTGCTCAAAAGGTGGCTGAGGTGCTCTCAGTTACATTTCATGCAAGTATCAATGTTGCTTTAGATGTTTCTCATTAAATCTGATACAAATGAGACCTCTAATATTATAAAAAAAATCTTTTTCAAGTATAAATTATTATAAAAGTACAAGTTTAAACAGAAGTTTCTTAACTTAAGGCAAATATGAGCCCAGAAAAGATATCTCCTGAAACTTCAGAGAAGAAAGATTTGGAGGCTTTTCCTCAAGGTAAAAAAAAATCAATTAGATTAAAAAAAGAAGCCAGATACTTTCAAAATTCTCAATTTGCACTTTATTTAATCTCAATGATGTCTAGAGATATTGAAGTGAAATGTCATATAAAAATAAAGTATGGTAATACTTTTAAAAATTTAGTATGTGGGAAAAGGCTAGTAAAGAAAACAAAATCTCCTTCCCATGCTAAATATCTTAATTTGTGTAAACAATTTTATTGTGTTTACATTTAAATCTAGTTTAAGATCATTTTAGATGTTTATTAAGAGTAAACACAGTTATTCGAATGTTGGCTAAAAGCCTAAAAGCTGTTCTAATGCATTAAAAAAGCTTTCAAACAGCTGTCTGCAGATGGCGTGAATACAGTTCTCCCATGACTAATGTCGTTCCTCACTGATTTTTGTGGCTTTGAGAATTATCATGCCATGTAGGCCTGCTGTTTGTCAGACAACGATACGGTTGCAAAGCACGCACCTGACACTGTACAGATTCAACTGCTCTATTTCTCTTTTTTATCATCGTGATAGCGTCTGGAGGCACAGACATTGCAGCTGTGGAGGAGTTCATCCCCTGACACTGAACAATGTTCCCAGTGTCGGTGAAGGAAGGGAAAAGGAAGCCAGCAGGACCCCTGAGAAAAGCCTGACTCCAATTTTCTCCAATGTGGCCAGAGGAGAGACAGCAAGCTGGGCAGCCCAGGACCTTCTGCTGCCCAGAGTTTAAGTCAGGGGGAACTGGGGGGAGACGCCAGGCAGGGGTGTTTAGGGCTTTTATTACTGACCTCCCAGTAGACACATTCAAAATTGCTTTCATATGTTTCCTACAGTGACCAGAGGGGCTGCAGCCATAGAAGTTGGAGGAAATCCAAGAGAAAACAACACTGCAGGTAAGAAAAAGGATGACAATTGAGCTGTATCATAAATCTCACAGGAGATGAGATTAAAGTTCGCAGGAGACTCATTGTAATTCTTTATAATTCTCTATATGTTTCTTATGAGAAGGCTAAACTAAGGGTAACAGTTATGAAATCGTTAAAAAAGGAGAATATTTTACTTGGCTTCTCTCATACAAAATCAATGTATGTCTGAAGACTACAGGTATGAAGAAGAATCAATGCTTTAGGTTCCTGGACGTGCTGCTGCACATTTAAACACACACTCAAACACACACACACACACACACCAAACACACTGAGATAACGTCCATACAATTGTCCTATACATACACTGGCTGCAAAAAGTAGTAAGCTCCCAGTAGTTCAATTGGACAATTAAACTATATTTAAGACTATATGAACGTATTACGTTGGATAAAATATAAAACATATTTGAAAAAACTAATGTCAGTATAGATAATAAGATTGATTATTAATTATTGAGCACCAATTACTGATCACAATTAAATCAGTATTAGAATGACAATTAGAATGACACTGAAGAATTAAAAAAAAAAATTAAATACAAAAAAATCAGCTTTTCCATCACATTCATAAATTATATTGGTCCCATGAGGAAAACAACTTTAACAATCACTAGTTGGGGTAGTGTTAGGGTAAAGGGTAAAGGGAAAAGAAAACACTATTTGTACAGTATGAAAACTATTACGTCTATGGAATGTTCTAATAAAACATGGAAACCGAACATACGGAGATACCTAAAAAAAAAAAAAATGCGCAACCAAACACAGACATTTCCTGAGGCCAAAGGTTTTTCTCTTCTTTCACATTGAACAGATCTCTGCCAGTGGAAAGACTGAGTTGAGCCTGAAAAGTTTTGCCTGCTAATCACTAGTCACCAGTCCCTCAGGCCTCCATCACAGTCTCACAGAGCCCAGAAACATGCTTACATCATCCTCTCAGTGAACATGCAGTAAATTAGTGTGGCATTTGTGAAGAAAAGAGAGCGAGAAGCCAGTGGAGCGACAATAAACATGTCATAGTCAGCGCGCATGAGCTGCGGTTTATCTGCCATAAACAAGTACAGTAATATGCACTCGGCTGACAACTGTTGGTCCATCCTGCTGCAGGCTGGGAGAAGAGTATCATAAATCATATTGCTCTAGGGAGTATTTATGCTCTGGACCAGCTTGTTTTGGCAGAAATCCAACTGTCTTGAATCATTACTAATACAAAAAAAAAGAACAAAACTGATCTGTATAAAAAGTACAAAACAGCTTTAAAATCTTCAGCTTCATTCACCTTCCCTGAACGCACCCTACAGCACTAACCAATGCAATCCATCACCAATATGACCCACCGTCACTTTCAAAACTACAGCTGCTGCATCCTGGTGACCCCTGACACTAATAAGACCATGAGCAGAAACTCGGCTGAAGCAGAGAGGGTCAGAGTGATAACTTACGTCTTTTTGCCACAGATGGATTTGTTATACCAGTTCCTGCATGTGCTGAAGTACTTTTTCTTGGTCCCCATGACCTGCTGTAAAGCGCACACATTGGGCCTGTAAAAGAAAGACCAGGGGGAGGACATTAATTACGAAAAACCCTCTGGGTATGGTTGATAACTGCATACATGACAGACTTACAGGCCACAGGGTGTTCAGTTAGGCAGGTGATTATATAGAAGTTCTGACAAATTGCTTTAAATAGCTGAATGAACGAAGTCAAAATTCCATTTATGTTTTAGAAATATGGTTAATAAATTTTAAAAAATCAAATATTTAGCATTGTTAAATTATGTCGATGACACATATTTCTTCTATATATATATATATATATATATATATATATTAGAAATTAGAAATAAGGAATAACATTTTTTTACTTCAGCTTGAAATACATGTAGTTTTTTTATTCTATAAAATACTTTTATTTATGTAGGTAATACTTAATTAAATTGATTTATACTGTGTATTAATTAAATATAAGACTTAATATGAAATACAGCAAGACTTCTATAAGGCAAATGTCAGTTTGTATTTTCATTTCATATTTAATCTAATTTTGCATATTAAATCATATTAATCTTACATATCTACATAATCTGAATAAAGCAATCAGGATGATTTGAACACTGGTTTTAATGCTAAATTTCACAAATTTTTATATAAATCCAAGAAAATGTGCAGAATCATTTCATTTATTGCAAACTTTCTTATAATGTTAAAGTTTTAAAAAGCATTCCCCCAAAAAATCCCAAACTTTTAATATGAAATTAAGATTTAACATTAACAGCATTAACAAAACTAACCACCTTTTCCCAGCCGGCAAAGGTGAACCCTTAAAACAATCAACCCTTACCCTTCTTTCTTAGCTCTGATGCGACTGTGTGTGACTATCTTGTCATATGCTGAAGACTCCACCTGGTCCAGGGAGGACAGCGCCAGGATGGTAAAGGTGGCCGTAAACAGGAGTATCATACTGGAGTATCCCCTGCAGATCAAACCCACTGAAAAAACAGAAGGAATGGGAGCGAGCAACAGGGAACTGGTCTTTATAGCAGCCCTCCCCTTCTCTTTCTGTCTCAAACACACACAATGACACACTGACGGAGATTAATACAGAGAAAGAATCAACCTGCTTCCTATGGATCCGCCCCCTCCGTGAGAACCCTGTACGCCTAGAAGGACCTTATTCATTTACAGAGACAGAAAGAAGAGAATCAGCAGTCCTTACAAATGCTATGACATGTGGAAATGTTTAGGTGCATTACATATAAAATATCCACATTTTATGCCAAATTTATTTCAGATGCATTTATGCACATATTCTGCAAACATGACACATTTTAATCACTACAGCTCAGTATAAATCTTTATAAGTGACAGAACAAAGCTTTATCATTAAATTACACCATCACTCAGGTGCTCTGTTGGTTTGTCTTCAGAAAGAGTTTGATTATTATCTGTAGACAGCTACTGGGGGAATCAGATGAAAGGATAACTAACTGTTCAATCTCCTGCCAGTTTCTTTATCATCGGGCTGCTGTCCATATCTGGATTCTGACAGTTTTAAGCTGGAGCTCGCGGTTCAGGCCTCAGGCAGTCCTTTGGACAAGTCAAAGCCAGATGGGACTGTTTTAAAAGCTCCCAAGAATCTCATCTGCATTTATCTCATGCTGTCTGGCATAGAAAGGTAAGTGAGGGGAAAAAGTGAACAGACGATGGGAATAATTGAAGGACGGGATTTGCATTAGTGTCAGAAAACACAGGTTCAAGAACTATGATCATTAATTTATGTCTGTTTTAACCCTGTGTGTGCATCTACCTCTAGTGGAGGAGTCCTAGCAGTACACAAATGACAACATTTGCAGATCAGCGTCGTGAAAGAGTAAAGAGAGTTGGTTGTTGTTGTTGTTTTAATAATGAAAAACAGTATAAAGATAGGCGATTCCATTCACATTCTGACAGATATCAGCAATTTAAGTAATCTAAATATATCATTATAAATATATTACTTCTGCGGAAGGTTTAGGGTAGGATAGGATAGAATATGATTGGACGTCCCACCTGCCTGTTAACCTTGCATATCTCCGTGCAGCCAATAGCGAGAGTTGGGGGCGGGGCTACCGCAGCAGGCCGTATAAATTTTTTCCTTAATTGAAGTTAATTGAATATTCGCCATCATACACTGACAAGGAGGTACATCAAGAGCAAACAGTGTTTTGCAAGATGGAGGAATTTGATTGAATTTTGGAATTGAATTGAAAGTGAAGCAACAAACTTGTGAAGTTTGTTCTCGACAGGTAAGCAAAAGTAGCCTAGAAGCATTCCTTTTGGACATTTGTTGAAAATAGCATGTTTTGACCTATTGAGGGTTTTTATAGATATGTAAGGAGAGCCAGGCTACTGTAAGTTTGGGGCGTTTTTGCAAAGCTTGTTTGAAAACATGTTTTATTTTTGTAGTTACACTAGGTGACACTAGTAGCACAGAAACAGTCTGTTGGCGATGCAGTATTGTATCAGAATTGTAACATGAATTAAAAGAACCACTGCCGTGACCTAAATGAATGCAAATATGTTGTATCTTACAATTTCATAAATATGTATTGCTTGTTACTTGTTATGAATGATGATCTCTGTGTGCCAGTATAATTTAGTGATATGAGCTTAATTGTCACCAATTTCAGTATGAACTGGGATGACTGTAAAGTTATAGAAAGACAGTAAGACCCATAAAGTGAACAATGTTATGACTTTCTCAGAACATTTTATTATTATTTAATGTTGATACATTTAGCTTTTCTTGAGATTCATTTGATTTCACTTAGTTGCTTATATTTGGTCCCAGTCCAGTCTGTGTGTATAGAGCCTGTAATATGAGCCTGTAATATGTTTACATTACATATAATTTACACAATTATTCAAATTCTAAGGCACTTATTGCTTTCGCTGAAAAGAAACCTCATATCTGATTTGGAACATACAATGTGCATCACACAAATAGTGTTCATCATACAAAGTGCATATAAGTCTCTAGTCACAATTTATTTTATTTTGTTAACATGCTATGTACACAATGATACAGTACCAATAATAGAAATACATTAAATTGTATTTATTTACTATTTACACTTTTCAATTTACACACACACATGTGATGCAAAACTGTTTTTTTATTAGTCATTACTCTAGTATTCTGTGTCACATGATCCTTCAGAAATTATTCTAATATGCTGATTTATTATCAATGTTGGTAACAGTTCAGCTGGGTTTTTTTATTTCTTTATTTTGGAACCTGTGATATTTTTTATTCTTCAATTAATAAAACATTTAAAAGAATATCCTCTAATAAAAATATAAATCTGAACCATACTGTATATGTATTTACTAGAGCTGTCAAATGATTAATCATGATTAATCACATCCAAAATAAAAGTCTTTATTTACATAATATATGTGTTTATGCTGT
>JAUCMS010000002.1:8289166-8316551 GCA_032357445.1 Enteromius radiatus
AAACATCATTTGGGAGGGTTTTAGCTTTTCATATGAGCTATTTCTAACACCAATTGATTAATTTAAAGTCAGGTTAAAAGCAGGTGTTTCTACAAAATAGATAAGCGACAAGACTTTTGTCAGGGACTGTATATATGCTCTACTTTTCAAAAGTTTGGATCTGGATATAAGATATGTCTTATGCTCACTAAGAAATGTATTTAATTTAAAATGCATAAATTCTGAAATCCCTTTCATATTTTGAAATAAAATATATACTTGTGATTGTCAGCATCACTACTCCAGCCTTTGGTGTATAATCCTTCAGAGATTAATCTATATGCTGATTTGATGTCTTCTCACAGAAAAGCTGTGGGTTTTTTTTTTTAACATTTCTTTGATGAATAGAAAGTTAAAAGTTTGTATAAATGCCATAAAATGTGATAGATTTCTTTAAAAAAATAAATAAATAAATACTGACTCCAAATTTTGGAATGGATGTATCTGTATGTCTATAATAACAACAACAACAACAACAAAAATGAATACCATTTGCAATTCTATTATTATATTACTGTTTACTCGCACTTAAGAGATGGCACTACTGAAAAAATTAATGGGGTACTATTGTGGTTCTAACAAATTTGATCTGGATGAGGCTAAGAACAATCTCATGTTTTTTCTGTGGTATACAACAATAATTTTTTTTCTTACTGTCTGAACAAAGCCTTTAAGCTGCTCAATGCGTGAATCAATTACTCTTCCGCAAAAAAAAAAAAATTTATTTCATTTGCTCAACCAGATATTACAACAAATTCACCTTATTTTTCTGTGAGACATGATGGCATGACAATCAATTTGCCACACTGTGTGCCACAGAAGTCATTAGCACTTTATCTGTAGCAGGGGTCACAGCCCTTCAAACTAAGTGGAAAATTACTTAATTTTCAGATGCAAGACAGTGAAAAGGATAATTCAAGTAATCTTCACGGAAAAGCAAGAAAGCGCTATTAAGGAGAACACTACTTTCCAAACTTTTAATTAAACAGCCAGGTCTACAGGGAACTTTCAGAGAGGATTAGTGCTTTCTCTGGTTCCAGGTATCACTGCGCCATGTTTAGGAAAATCTATTTAAAATGCTCTGAAACTGTTTGGACATAATCTGCACATTTACAGTCGCTTCACAAAAGCAGGGATTACCAAGGCAGCTGGGAATTCCCGCAAGTGTAAGTTGAATTGAAAAGAAGACCCGAGAGAAGCTACAGTAGGTGAGACATCAAATTGTTTCAGGTATACAGGAAACTCTGAAGTAAATTTGTCAGAGATTGCCATCTTACCTGTATGCCTCCACTGGGCTTTTTATGATTCAAAAGCAGCTCCACAGCCCCCACCACTTCCTTTCGTATAGCGTGTAAAAGCGCATCCCCCACGTACACGTTAAAGCTGAGCAGCAACTCAATGATTTCCAGGTTCTCATTCTCAATGCCAATCAACAGAGCTGTCCGTCCCAAAGGGTCGATGCAGTTGATGTTGATTTTGAAGTAGATCTCGGCTTCTATCAGTGCTTGTTTAACGCTGGCATAGTCGCCCTTCTCCACAGCGCACAGGTAGGCCTTTTCCAGCTGTGACAGTTCAGACTCAGCTCGAACTATCCGCAGAGGAATCCGGTCCCTGTATGAAGATTTGTCCGGCCTTTGAAAGTAGAGCTGTGACATTGCTGCTATGGCTTCATGTGAGACAACTGGGCAAGAAGGGAGAAGGAAATAGAGAGAGCAAGTACAGACAATGAAAGGATGCTGGTAAATGGGGGTAGGAATTGTGCATTACAGAGGAAATGGCCCTAAACCATCATCTCCACACCCAATATCCCATTAGCATGACACTTAGCCTTCGTTTGCTTGGTTTTCTGTTGACTCTGAGGTTATTAGATTTGGGCGTTATGTTAAAGGCCACAATGTAAACCTCAGAAACTTCTAATGGGACAAGATCTTAATGGAGTTAAGAGCACAACTGAAGTAGGTTAAGTCAAAAATGTTTAGCAGGGATCATCAGACTTGCTCCTGGAGAGTTTAGGTCCAACTTGCCTCAACACAACTGCCTGGAAGTTTCAAGTATATGACCTTAATTAGCTTCTTCAGGGGTGTTTGATTACAGTTGGAGCTAGACTCTGCAGGACACAAGCCCTCCAGGACTGAACTTGGTGACCCTTGACATATACCAGGATTCCTCAAATCTTGCCCTGGAGGTCCAATGAACCGCAGAGTTTAGCTTCAACTCTGAAAAAACGTACTTGCCTGTGATTTTCTAATGATCCTGAAGACACTGATTAGCATGCTTAGGTGTGTTTGATTAGGGTTAGAGCTAAACTCTCCAGGACTGAACTTGGTGACCCCTGGTGTATACCATGGACTGGATTTTGTTATAAGGGCATATAAGCAAATTGGTACATTTAAAAGGCATCATTGATGCTATAAATAAAATGTATGCAATGGATTTAAATTGTTGACATCTTCCAACAGTTTATCAGGCATTTCATATCCAAACGTTAGGATCAGTTTTGCTTTCCCTCACCACACAAATGAACTCTAAAAATGAGCTGTCATTTGGATTGATGTAAATCACTAAAACTGCTGCAGGGATGTTGTCATTTTTGTAGAGCAAAACCCAGAAACAAGTTAACAATTTATCTCTACCAGTTCCACCGGTTCAAATATTATTTTTTATGCAGCTTGCATTTCACAAGTTCACGCTTCCTTATGATAACAATTTAAGCGTATTTGGCGTGCTGTCCAGAGGGCAAGCCTGGAGGTCGGCGAACACCGAGCCCTAGTTGTTTGAACCCTAGTGAGGGCTGAGCTCTCACTTTGGTGATAGTTATATGTCACAGGGGAACATATATAACATAATAACAATAATTGTGGGCTTCCCAAAATGCTTGTTCTTGAAAAAGTTTTATTTGGACCAGCTGGCTCCTATAAAAAATCTAATTGCTAAATTAAACAAATAATTGGTGCTTATATTTTCTATCGATCATTTAGAATATGGAACTATGGAAATAGGAGTATTGTTTCTGACATGAGCTATATGTGGTAGACTAATCACAACAGATTGGGCCATCTGACCAATCAGAGCAGAGTAGCAAAGTCATGCAAAGGAGGGGTTTAGAGACATTGCTTCGAACAAATCATTGGAAAATTAGGTGATATTAAATGCACATTTTGACAAAACAAAAATGTTGTTTGACTTTGCGTGCATGTAAACCTATTGTAGTAGACTCCTAAAACAATATATTTTAAAAAGGGCTCAATAGGGGCACTTTAAACACCTAAAAAAGGTGTTATGTCTGTGGTTAACACCATCTTAAGATATATTTACTAGGGATGTCCCAATCAGGTTCTTTGTGGCCCAGATCCAAGTCATTGAATATTGAATTCCTCTCAATTATGAGTCCAATACTTGTATTTTCCTACTGCTTGGTACATAAATGTTGTAATATTCAATAAAATATAAATCAAAAAAACATAAAATCAATCAGATGTATACAGGGACACAGAGAGGTTTTTCACAACCATGATTTGGTTTGTTTATATCCTATGTTTTTGTTATGCACTTCTGGTAGTTGTATTGCTTTAAAATGAAGAAAAAGTTTGTGTTTATTTATGAAGACCATATATAAAACCTTTTGTTGGTCACAGAGCTTATTTTTGCAATAATCCAAAAACCAGTGAATAAATCATGTTGGGCTTTGATGCTAACTTCCGGGTTAGCCAACAAATTATGTCATAACTGCACTGCAGCACTCTGTAGGCAAAATGTGTACATTTTCTGTAGTTACTGAAATCTGCATATGTCTTCCAAATATGAGCTGGATATTTGTCATAATAGGTTTATAGCATCAGGGGATTGAAAATCAATATACAACCATCCACAATTGAGTCAGCATGGATGCTGCTGCTGTTTTATGGACAGTGCTTTCTGGTGTGTGTTACAGGAACATGCTGTTAAAACATTTTGTTCTTCAACAGATTTTTACAATTACAATTCTGAAACCTCATGGTGTTTTACAGATTCCAAATATATACAGTAACACTTACACTTGTGACTGACACTGACAAATATAGTCTAGTGATAAAACATTACGATCCTCAACAATCTTGTTTTCTCAAACCTGTAGACTCGTGAGGATCTTTCAGGCTTCTTTTGTTACACTTACTTTGTCAAATGAAAATAAGCTAATAAGTTACCTAAATTCCAACATTGTAATTAAAATATTACTTAGCCTATAGTTACACCCTTGCACTAAAGTAGACAAAGCCTTTGAACATACTGTATGAGAACATGTTTTTAGTCGCTGATGTTGCATTCTGTAAGTCGCCATATTAATATGAATTTATTTCATTTATATTTTACAAAGGTGCTGTTTATGTGCACTTAGTTTTATGTGTGTGGTGAGAATCAATTCTGTATTCAATAACTTTTTAATAATAAATCAATAATATTTTAATAAATTAAGCGGAAAGATTCAGATCGGAGTTCAATAAATTGGTTGAGTTCACACTTTCAGAAGACTACCTTGGAAGAACTTGCTATAAGCAAAAAGATAGAGAAATGTCAGGCTACTTCAACCAAACAAGTGATTATTTCGATTTTTAAAGGCGTTTTAGACACATCTGCAGCCCATAGATTTGAATTCTGGCATTATTCCGTATATGAATGAACCTTTAGGCCAGTAAAGTGGTTTTACTATGATTTACGAGGGCATTTTCATAATGTGCGCAGAAGTGTTTGATGAACACAGACAGATCAGTGCGCAGTGCGCTCTTCAGTCTCCACTCATGACTGCCGCAGGCTGTCTCTCAAAATTTAGTGAGCTGCCTACCTCAGCAGCATTTCTGGCTATATGATGCTTTTGTCACGTATTTGTCATGTTTGTCAAAAAAAGAATCCACGCGCATCCAATGCCCAAACATGATGCACACTATATAAAGGTAGGTAAGCGTTAGTGTGAAAAGCAGTAGTTTAAAGCAGTCTTCAGAGAGACTTATTTCTTATTTTTCAAATACCACAGTAATTCTCTGGAAAAGGCTTTTATAAATATGGAACTCGTTGTCACTTTAAAGGAATCGTACAAGCAAAATGCAATTCCTGTTGTCATTAGCCTACTCTTGTTGTTATAAACCTGTATGACTTACTTTTTACTGTTACACGAAACTACATGTAATAATAGCCTTAGTATCCATTTATATAAAAAGACGCAACAAAGTAAATGGTGACTGAGGCTGTCATTCTGCCTAACACCTCCATTTGTGATTAACGGAAGAAAGTCACACAGATTTAACAACATGTGGGTGAACAAAAACAGAATTAGCGTTTTTTTTTTTTGGTGAACTGCGCTTTCATGAAATAACGGAATCTCACCTCACCTGTTGGTTTTGCATGTTGCACTGACTCGTGACTGATTCCGTCTAACTAACGTACAACAGGTGCCCAGCGCGAAGAAAACCCGTTACACTCCAACCGCCTCCACAAAGAAAGAAGCGCGAAAATGCGCAACGATAGAAATAGAACGCGGGAAAACAATATCCATTTGTACGCGCAGCGAGGTTCAGTGATCTTCTCATTTCGCATTCAAGATGGAGCTAATCTGCAGAGTTTCCCAAAGCCGATCATTTTTGTTGTCTCCAGAAAGTGCATGTGCGAGATCTTTGATCGTTTATCATCTTCCATATTCGCTTTCCCAAGTAGGTTTCATGGCACTTTGGTGTGACGCGTTCTTACGAGTTATTTTGATCACTGAAGAGACTTGGAGCGCAAAGGCTACCAGATGTCCTGTCTGCATAGTCTCTCTCTCTTTCTCTCTCTCTCACGCTCTCTCTCTTTCTCTCTTGAGAGAGTGCTTGTACATGTATATGCGGTTCACCACTCGACGTCTAGTAGTATCACGTCTAGTCTTTAAAGGTGAACTCAGATTTTAAATTCTAATTAAAAAGGTTTGCACATAATAAATAGAAAAGCACTTTTGAAAAATGTTATTCAGCTAGAAAAAACTAGACATATAGGAGCCTATACCTAAAAAAGATGGTTCTGCCATGTTTGTAATCACATGAGACATGACCAATAATAATAATAGTAATAATTACTTTATATAGCTGATTTCAGTTAGTCTTAAAGGCACTTAAAGTGTAGAAGTCAACAATAAGGAAATACATTATTTTAAACTCTATCAATCACTTAATGCTTGACAATATAATACAGAATATACTGAAAATAGACTGAACAAATTCTCAATAATTATCTCAAAACTGATTGTAATTTATCCCAGGCACATTTTAGATAGAAATGTAATTTTACATTGAGATGAGAATGTTTCAGAATAAATCGAGACACTGTCCTTCTGAATATCATTTGTTTTGGCTCAACAGCAAAATGAGACCTGCAGATTTATCATCAGGAATGTATCATTTTGCCAAGCTGTCTGTTAGAACAGATGAACGTTTTGGACAGTCTAGTCTGTAAATCGGTGTGCACCTGTGCCATTTTTTCACAGCAGTACAGATGAAATGTGTGCAGACACTGAGATGATTTTTGTGTCTCCTGTTCAAACCTGTGAAACTGAGTCTCTGATCTGGGTTTGAAGCATTAAGTGTGAAGAAGCCAACTCTAAAACTTCACATCCTTCCTGCAATTTGTCAGATTAACAGGTTCAAACATCACAGAGCAAGACAAATCAAACTGCAGCAGCAGCCAAAGACATTTCTCTGTGAGAATTTCATGTCATCTGAGAGATCTGAAGGACGTACAAATCAAAGATACGGAGCCATAAAGCAAATTTCACATAATTCCTCAGCAAAATATTCACCACCTGTCATATTCAAACTCCTCAGAGAATATGTAGGTCTGAAACCTGCTTCTGTTTATCTTTTTTCCATTTCCTTTTTTTTATTTCTCTTCCACAGTTGTTTGTATAATATCAGTCTTCTGATTCTCAATGATTAAGAAGATGCTTGCAAGCATCCTTCGTGGTGAAGGCAATCACAGAATGTTCCCGCCACAGGATGAAAAAAGGTAATTCCAACTTTTTATCTCACTTTTTTCTCACAATGCTGAATTGAGATAAAATATATAAATATAAAAAAGTAGTAATTAAAAAAATGAAAAGTAGCAACTAAAAGTGTGTGTGTCATTGAATTGCAAGATGTATAATTGTGAATAAATTCACAGTTTAGTTTCCTTTGACCATCATAAAAAATCATAAATAAGCTTTTTTTAATCCCATTGTGGAAATTCATATATATTGTTACAATTTTTGTTATAACAAACAAATGAATAATTAAATAATATTTTTTAAATTAATAAACTCACTTGAAAATGTTTTTTATTAAATATATATGCTTATAAGAGTATGGCACAAGCTAAGCAACAACTTCTGAAATCAGCTGGCTTAGCAGCAAACAAATGATAAATAATTCACCTAAAAATAACATGTTAAAAATAAATTCAAAAGTGTAAGCTTGTATTCCAGTTGGCAATTAAAGCCAATTAATCCATTCAAAAAGAACAAATCATGTTTTTTTTTAGTTCAGAAATAGTATGTTTTTCCTTCAAGTGCTACTGGAGACAGTCTATCCTTTCAACCTTTCCTCTGGCTGTAATTGTTTATATAACACAGGGTGAATAAATCATATAGCATCTATACTGTGCTACACCCTGCAGATTCCTTGCATGGGAAATAAATATGTCAGTGAGAGGTAAGATGATGGGGAAATAAACAAACAGCTGAATTAGCTTTTAGATGTTCATGTTTCTATATGAGCCCTGTGTGAGAGCTAGGTATACTGCTACCTCCAGGCAATAACAGAAATATCTTGGTATTCACACATCTCAATATAAATACTCACAACCTACATAAAGAAAGAAAAACAGAGGAATCAAAATGAGAACAGAAAACTAATCCAAGTCTTTCTAAACAAATACCAATAGATTCTTAATTTGAATCGTTAAAGCATGTGGGCAGATAATGACAGTGAATTATTATAAAATGGGATAAGCTTGCAGAATGTCAGTATTGATTTACGTCGGCCACACACAATAAATTAAATGTCTCCTGTTCTGTTAGGTTGGAGAGTTTGTGTATAGTCTACTTGTGAAGATTTGGAAAGAAAAGCTTTATCAGGCTTCTATATTCATGGCATCTGTTCAAAACCGTATTAGTGTCTGCTACAAAGAGACCTGGCTAATTAAAATTGATTGGATTTTACCCTTAGAGAGGCCATGGTTGTTGCTTGGTCACTGCTTGTTCCAGTGAAGACACACAGACAGATAGATAAATAGATACATACATACATAGACAGACAGACAGAAAATCTAAGTAAGCTAAAACAAGCTTTTTAGTCTTACATAATTGCCCATTTTTTATCCTAGCCTGCACAAAATATGCTTATGGAACAAACAAATGCAAATGTTCCCTGTGATTTCATTATCCAAAGAGTTATGTTTCATATTGGCAGCATCTCACCAAGCTTAATTCATGAAGTTTGCTGCCATTTCCAGGCTTTTATCATTAGCGTATGGTTAATAAATGCAGCGTGTTACGAGAGTGTCTCCGTATGGCAGTGGAATATGTTCTTTCTGTGGTAGGTTGAATTTGTCTGGCTTTTTCAGTTTGAATGGATGGTAAGCCAGGCTTTTCTCTGTGCTGACTTCACACTGCCGAGCTTGATCTGTCACACAGAAGCCATAACAGTGGAAAAACTCTCTTGGAGATCTGAGCTGTCATTGCTCAGGGCACCAGTTTGCTTATTTTGAATGAAGAAATGTGAGAGGGGTTGACAGTGAACTGTCACTTGAACAATGGGGACTCAAATCCAAAGCGTCCAGAAGAGAATAAATGAGCAAAATATATGAGAAAAGGCCGATGGGGGGGGGAGGGAAAAAACACCTCCTGTTACCTAGGCTACGGGTCTCTGGAGATGGTGTGATGAGCGGCCGTCACATCGCAGCCCTGTTAATAAATACGTCATTAGCTTGTGGATTGGGTGGCATCTCAGTTGCTTGCCATCAATGATGACCCCAAATTTTGGACACATGTGATGTTTCAGACTCAACGAATGCCATAGAAATACATTTAGAAACGGATTAGAGTTCAGCGTTCCATCAAATGTACTCACATTCTGACCTTGCTACCACAGGAAGTCTGATGAAGCGATACAACATTTTGATACACTGTCAATCACAGATTGGCTTGTTGTGTTTGTTTGTAATAGGAATGTGAGTGGACTAATGAAGCATCCGAGGGGGCAATTGAGAGCAGAATGTTTCCTGCTGAATGCTGGACAGATTCTTTGGAAGGTTGTTTGCAGCACTGGAGCGGGGTAAAACAAAATCACCTCAGGAGCTGCTTGATAGTCTTTGATGTCTTTAGGAAGCCTTACTGAGAAGGATGAGATTCATGGGTTCAGAGCTCTGTGTTAATGAAAAGGATTTACGCACTTATCCAAATGGTGAGACTATTCAATTACGTTGGAAAGATAGAGCTTGCAAATGATGTTTTAGATCCACATGAAAAGTCGAAATATTTTGAAACCTTTGTGTGTGTGCCTTTTCAAATCCCTAGCAACAACAAACACAAGCTCTGAGCTGAAAAAGTACAGAAAAAATTGCATCTCCAGTCTCCTTTTCAGACTTGTGTTTGAAATCCACACTTTGAGATAAACAATATTGAACCCAAGAGTGGTACACATGTTGTTTTGTTGTTGGTGGTGGTGTTTACATTTATCTCCAGAGACCTGTAGATAGCCTATTATCATAAAATAAAGTTTTACTGCCTATTAATTTCCAACTCTTCTGATTATTTTTCTTACTATAAATGAATAGTAATTTTATTATCAGTTGAATTTCATAAAACAATTTCACCACTGCTGTCCACCTTTTACCTGAATGAGGAAGTCTCACTGGTCTATGCTGTTTCTAGTCAAATTAACTTTTTCCCTGCTGATAATATAGTGTTCCTCTTCAGGAACTCGAGCTGCGTGGGGAACGCCTCCAGCATGATCAGTCCAATGGATGGGCGAGACGATATAGGCGGATGACGTCATTGGCCAAGAAGCATAAAAGCACATGGACTGCAGCCGGCTTGAGCTTTTTGTCATTCAGCAAGCGCTCTGTGTGTGTCAGTCTATTTGGTGTTGTCTGTCTATTATCACTCCTTATTTAAAAATTACGAGTGAAGGCAAGGGCAAGAGCGGGCAGCATTTTGGGCCATGTCGTTCTCTTCCCAAACTAAAAAAAAAAAAAAATATGGGTGAAGAAACATGCAGTTTGAGTGTTGTCTGCTTGAGAGCAAAGCATGCACAGTCAACAAATTGCGAGCCTCTGTATGCTTTCCTCTCGGAGGGCTCTCTTTGAGGAGAGAACCTTTACCGGTGTTCCTCATGGTGCCAGCCCCGCTCTCACTGAGGTGAATACGGCGGCTGTACTCTGGGAATTGCGGTGGGATTGGGTAGAAGATCTACTTTAAAAAAAGTATGCATAAGCATGTTGTCTATCATTTTTATAAATGAATGAATGATGAGTAGCATTCTGGAGAGTGGAGCTCGCTCTGTCAGATCTCGAGGGGCCTGATCGCACTTCTGTCTGCTGCAAATGCTCCGCCCCCGCCGCACATGCTCCAGGGAGTGTGTCTGCATGCAAGCTCGCGGTTCTCTCCCGCTGCTGCTGAGGCATGGCGTGATTGAGATTGCGAGGATCGCATTTGGATCTGGTGGACGGGTTGGAGATGGGCTCACCCTATCTCCACCTGCATTTCCTAGAAAGAGCGCTCTATAACTCGTGGTTCAGAAGCCCGCGCTGTGGTTCTTCCCCCTTTTTTGAACAAGAGCTCGCTGCTGCTGCTGCTGCTGCTATGACACGTTTTTTCCTGAGGGGAGAAAAAGCTTGTGTGTGAAATCAGTGCGTGTTGCATATCCGTTATTGTAGCCAGACTGTATTAAATATCTGAATTTTTCACTGCATTTCATTCTGAGGAATTAAACCTCTGAGGAGGTTAAGTTGGCAGCCGGGGCTGCTGGGCCAGCTCCTCAGCCAGGGAGCTTAATTTCTCACATTAAGTGTGAGTCAGAGTGGCACTCCCTGGCCGGAGGGTTTTAGCAGGAGGCGGCGCAGTGGACCATTATTCTTGTTAGTCCTCGGCTAAAACATCCTGACGCCTATGGACCAGGACTATTGAGGACCAGCCCCCTCTGGGGAAGAGTAGCGCATAATGCATTACATGGTGCCCGTCTCTCCTCAGTGTCCTCAGGAGATCAATCTGCTAACCCTGCCAGTGTTCCAGGGAGCAGTGGTCTCCAGCAAGTGCTGTTTTCAGTTTTTTCCACCCAGAAATGTTGCGGAGCTGAGAGGTTCGCCACCTCCTATGGAGGTCTCTAAAGCAGCTAGATCGGTAGTCTCCTGTCAGCCTAGCTAGCTCCAGCAATACCAGAGACCAGTCTTGAAGAGACTGGTTAATGTAATGGGTCACCTGGCGGTGTGGGAGCTGAGAGGCTCGCCACCTCCTCTGGAGGTCTCTTGAGCAGCTAGATCGGTCATCTCCTGCCAGTCCTCCGCTTCAGGGCAATAAGCTAGCAGTTCTTAGTATACCAGAGGCCAGTCTCGAGAGACTGATTCCCTTTATAGACTATTTATCTGTGATCGACTGCCAAATAGGTCTCATTGGGTCCTGCATATTGAAGAGAGAGGCTATAAAATCCAATTTGATCCATCAAACAGATCGTGTCTCAAATCAGGTCCGAGGACTGGTTTGTCACGATAGATCTAAAGTACACATATTTCCACATGTTTATCCATCCTTCACATGGATCATCCTTTGCTTTCAGGGGCGAAGCGTACCAATATTGGGTTGCGCTGGCTTCCTCTGTGACTCCAGGGTATCCGCATACTAAATTACATTGGTGACAGTCTGTGCGCGAGGTGACCAGAGATGTCGTCCTCGCTCATATGAAACAATTGGGGTTAAGACTGAACACCAAGAAAAGTGTGCTTTCTCCAGCACAGAGAACACCATCATGGTGTGGTGTGGGATTCGACCACGATGCAGGCTTGTTTGACACCTGCTTGGATCGAGTCGATCCTCACGGCAGTCGCGAGAGTAAGAGAAGGCCAGTCTCACTGTCAAGCAGTTTCAGAGACTGCTGGGTTTGATGGCAGCTGCGTCCAACATGACACCTCTCGGTTTGCTGTACATAAGACCCCTAACAGTGGTGGCCGTGTAATGCTAGCGACGGATGTGTCCCTCACTGGTCATAAGTCATGAGTGGCCACTTTGCCCGCTGTCTGTGGAGTGGTCGCCATCTCACATTGCACATCAACTGCCTGGAGATGCTTTCCTTCACTGAAACACTTCCTCCCAGATGTAAGAGATCAGCATGTGTTGGTGCGCAAACATCTGTGGTTTCTTACATCAACTACCAAGGAGATATGCGTTTGCGCTGGTGCTCCAGATCCTTGTGTGGGTCCGGGACAGACTCCTCTTACTGACAGCGTCTACATTCCCAGGCATCTAAACATAGGAACAGACATCCTGTCGAAGCAGGGGATGAGGCCCGGGGAATGAATGCTCCACCCCGAGGTCACCCTGAAGGTGTACGTGGCGGCAATATTGGTTTACCACTCCTCTCTCGGTGGACGCACAGTTGGTAGAGACCCACTGGTTACACATTTCCTCTGCGGTGCGATGAGGCTGAGGCCTCCAGTACAATTCCAAGTCCCTATGTGAGATCTGGTTGTGGTGTTAGACCTTTTGAGCTCATAGAGGCCGCAGCGGCCCCTTCATCCGTACCTGTGGGTGCATTTTGAGGGTCCCTGCAGTCACACCACAGCTGATTGTACTATGCTATTGTGGATGCTATCAATACTGCTTATGAGTTCTCTGGTCTCCTGCCGCTGCTAGGAGTCAAGGCTCATTCAACAAGGAGTGTGGTGGCCTCCAAGGCCTTGATATCTGGGGTGTCTGTACAGGAGATCTGTAACGCTGCAGGATGGTCTACCCTCCACACGTTTGTCCGGTTCTATGGACTAGACTTGCGAGCCACTCCGGGCTCTTCTGTTCCCTCTCCCTAGCTGTGCAGGTACACACACTAGGCAGGGATTTGCAAGTCTGGAGGAGTGGGCATCTCGTTCCACATAGCTTCTTGTCTACGTGGCTTGAGTTCCTAAAGAGGATCGTCTCAGTTTACGTATGTAACCCTAGTTCCTCAAAGGAACGAGACACCGCGTCTCGCAACCACACTTCCGGCATCCCTGCCTGCGCTCGCTTAATGACATTGAAGCTGAAGCCGGCTGCACTCCACGTGCTTTTAGGTTTCCTGGCCAATGACTTAATCCGCCTATGACATCTCACCCATCCATTGGACTGATTACACATACTATTCAGAGCCGTCACGCTGGAGGCGTTCCCCATGGCGTCTTGTCGATGCGACGTCTCGTTCCTTTAGAGGAACTAGGGTTACATACGTAAACTGAGACGTTAAAGCACATCATCACTTTACTGTCACAATGACTGACTTTTTGCAGGAACTTGCAGTTTAATCAGTGGGTAGATGACATGGAGTGACCCACAGTTAGCTGCATTGAAAACATGGGGCAAGGTTATTTTTATTATTTTACACACAGTATTTTAACTTATTTTAACATAGTTTAACATATTTTAACACAGTGCATGCTGAACACGGCCAGATTTGCTGGTGTGCAAAACTTTTTGCAAAACAAAAGTTTATTGCTGTTACTATGGCAGCCAATAACTCGGTGGACACACAGTTGGTAACTGATCAATTTTAACTTATCAGTTAAAAAAGGTAGATATACTGTTTACAAACACAAATATTTTTACTTTTCTTGTGAAGCTGTAAGCTGAATTTTGGATATTTTTGTGTCAAAACAGCTCTCTTACACTTTCTATAGTTTAGTAAGCATGAAAAACATCACTAATCCCTGTAAAATACCTGAGAATGCGTTTTAAATACATACAGTGGTGGCCTCAGTAGTTGCTTTGACCTTTATACCTGACTTCAGAATGAGCTGCAGAACTGGAATTTCAGCATGTTCATGTCAAGACACATGTCTTAGAGTATAAAATCTCATATACCTGGGATATTCCAACACCACACTGACCCCTGGTATATTATACCCAAAATAGCATGTTAAAAGCTTGCAGTACAGTTGTTATGACCTTTATAGAGAGAGCAGAAGGCTGAAACTTCATGTTTACCTCAGAGCACCCTTCCAACTTTATTATATAATAGATGTATTATACTGTATAAATTATCGTAGGGGAGGGATAATTCACCCAAAATTCTGGCCTTAATTACTCACCCTCATGTCTTGATTCAACGCACATCAAAGACACAGTAGAGAAGTAATTGGTAAATAAAGTAGTTATTTTTGTACAAAAACCTGTCCGTAACCTATTGTTAGGAAGCGGACAGACAACAATGCTTGTGATAATAATATAAAGTTTATTCAACAGAAATTCTTCGCTGACAGCGGAATAATAAGGTAAACAGAAGTTGAACATCCAATTCAAACTGAAAGGTAAACAAACTGAAAGTCTTTCTCCTTTTCCAGGGATACGTTGGAGCACTGACATCAGACACACACCGAACACCACATAGACGAAATGGAGACTGGGAGCAGACAAAGGACTTCTGGAACACACAGGGATCTCACGGAGCAGACTGAGGAAAACAGGTAAGTCACAGGTAAGTATCTCAAAGCGTTGAAGACAATGAGAGAGTCCACTTACGAATAACGAGCTCGAACAGTGACTGTGGCTGTGTGAGGTGCTTATATGTGGTGGTGGTGATTGAAATCAGGTGTGGCTTGTCAGAACTCAGGTGACTGTGAGCGGGGAAGGGGCGTGTCGGTGGAGCCTGGTGTGGATGTAACACCTATATCTCACCTCAATAGCAGCAAAAGTATGCTGTACTTATTTTTTTGATGCAAGTAGTATTTAAGGCCACCGAATATATAGTAGAACTTAATAATATGCTAATAATACTACAGTATATTAATAATATATTAATAAATGCTTTGTTAAAATATATTAAAATAGAAAACAGTTCTTTTAAATTATTTTATAATATTTTACAATGTCATTGCTTTACTGTATTTTTGATCCAATAAAAGGACAAGGCATAAGAGACTTTTTTTTTTATTCTATGATACAAATTGAAGATTCAGATTGCTGGTATGATGTGAACTGGCTTTTAACCCATGTTTTAAAAAAATAAATAAATTGTTTAAAACAACAATTATGCTACAGTATGTCTCTCGAGTGTCAGATACCCTTTTAAATAATACCAAACTACCAATGAATTAGGCTATAATGTCAGATAAAGTTCATTAGATGCCTCGGGACAAAAACATGAATCCTGTTAGTCACTCACTCACTTTACAAGAGTGCATACCCCCTCTCAACAGGCGTCTGTGAGGGGGTTTTATTAATTAAAGATTGATCCAGAAAGTCAGGAGAGTGGCTTCAAATTCATTTCTAATGACATGCAGAATGCTTAACTGAAAAATTTTAATGTAAATAGATACTTTACATAAAAAAGACGTTAAGTGATTTCAAAAATATGATTTAATATGAGAGTAAAAGGGTTAAATGGTTCCTGAAATATGTATCTGTTTGTTGAAGATATTTTCATTAGAGGAAGTGGATTCTAGTACATCACAGGTCAAAGATTTCAGTGCCAACAATGTCTATGCATGGCACAAAAAGGTTTTTACAACCAAATGGGTTTTCAAAAACTACAATTTGCAAGCACTAAAACCAAAAGGGGAAAAAAATCTTGTTCACGGAATGAATCCTTTGATACGCTTCCCTATTAAATGGATGGCAAACTCAGGTGTGATGGCACGATAAGCCTTTGTCATGAGCCAGGCTGATTTGTGGTGTCTGTATCCTGGAGGTGGTTTTATTTCCGTGTTTGGATTCTCGTGAAGCGAGTGGGTGAAGACTGAAGATGAAACATGTTTCCCACTGTCTGGAGCTCAATATGAGACACAAATGAGCAGCTAACAATATTCCCTCCAAGCACAGCCAAGGGAGTGACCAGCGACTTTAAGACAATTTTGAACTGCCACAAATGCATCTGCAGAACAAACACAAAAGCCCAACAGTATTTTAAAATTCATAGTTTAAAAATCACCCATCAGCTTAAGAGGAAATAGCAATTTTGAGATGTATTTAAAAAACTAATGAGGGCAAAAACAGAAAATAATGGATTTAGTCAAGTATGTTTTGACAAATAAAGGGTCAATTTGCTGGAGACAGATAAGGGAGAGAAATCTAGTGGGCTTTTCAAATAGTTCATCTGTTTCTGGGGTTCAATTCACATGATTGACAAGTCAAGTTAAGTCAACAAAACAGTAGGATTTGTTCCATTTCAAGGGTCCAGATAATTACTTCTTACCATGAGAAGATGGATTTTGAATAGGGAGGAAAAATCAAACCTAGTTCATTTCTTTTCGAGAAAACTTTTAAGGCAGAAGGTTATCGCAATATAACTTATCAGCCGTATTTCCTCTTGTTTTATTTCAGTCTAAACAGGATAAAATAAAATAAAAGGTTTTTGGGAGATCAAGGTTGTTTCTTAGTTCTTGACTGTGCACTCAAAATGTCAGAAAAAGCCTGTTATTACAGAACACAATCTACAAGAGCTGAGAACACCATTAACAGTGTGAACATTTAAAACAGAAAGCACTCTGGTCATCGATCGCTGTTGATTCTGCATTAAGGAAATAGTTCCCTAAATGAGGATTCAGTCATTATTTTCTCACCCTCATAAACCCATATACTATTATTTCTGTCTGTCCAACACAAAAGGAAATTGTTATAAAGCTCACAAACAGATAAAAACACCTTGGTAGTACTTTATTTTACAGTCCTGTTCCACATGTACACATAGCTATTAAATGCTAAGTTCTGTCATGAAACTCTTGACAGATTATGCAAGGTTTAGGGCTGGAATATTTGGTACATTTCCAACATGACACAGCATTAGCTTTTAGTGACAGTCATACAAAATATGTACCTATATCAACGTAATAAACATGTTCCTGGGTTCACATATTGAACCTGTGTTTTAGTCCCACTTAGTGGACATTCCTTTTGAAATTGCATCGAAACGTGCAGTAAGGTACATAAAACGGCGTTACACCAAAAACGTGCACAGAGGTACATATTTTTATGAGAGCAGGTTGAATTTTGCATTGAACAACATTGCACAAGTTCCCAGCATTGCAGCTTGAAAACGTTTTGTGTTATATTAGCATTATTTTAAATGGCTTAATGTATGCTGCTGCTGCTACTGCTCGTAGCCAATCAGAGTAGATCGCTGTTAAGCCCGCCCCCACGAGAGGTTTGTGCCAAAACAGCAAACAAAAATTTTGCGAAGCATAAGCGAAAGCTGTGGCAACGCATTCAGAATCCATGATTCGCGAAAAAAGATTCTTTGAAAATCATTAACAAAGAATGAAGCATATTTGAAGAGCATGTTAAATTTGTGCATTTTTTCATTTTCACTGTGTGATTCTTCTTTTGCAGTGGCATATTTTTGATCGTTTCTTGGAAAGTTACGTTCAGTTTTATAAAGTTACGTTAATTCTTATTAGCACAAAAATAATCCCATACTCACCATCCTTGAGAATAGTGCTGAGGTAGTGTAAAGCATATGTACATAGAGCTGGGCGGTATGACCAAAAATTATTCCGGTGTCACGGTATTTGAAGGTATTTTTTTTCCATACATGACTAGATGACAACATGATGTTGTTTCAGCACACTACGGAAAGTGTTCGACTTGGCGGCCGCCTCTTTACTCCTCCCTCGAACGCAAGGGGCTGCTCTCGCCAGCCGGTTGAACGCACCTATTTTCTTTGTCCATGCTGTTCACCGCTCAACACACACACAGGCTCTCATGCAGACGCAAAAACCACTGCAAAACAATCCCCCTCTCAAACAATGACCCGCGGCGGGACATTCCACCGCTTTGTGTTCCTGGCGCTTTGTACGCATACACTCACCGGTATTGCGGTATATGAAAAATGAATATCATAAAAAAAAAAAAACACCTGTATTCGGTATGAAAAGGTATACCGCCCAGCCCTATATGTACATCTCATAAATGTTTGACTTTATGAGGCAAATATTAAGAATAAGCATTGCCAAAGATATTTTAACACTCAGTAGATTCACTTTCATTCATTAGATAAACTAAAGTTGTTGTTTGCTAGTTAGTTAACTTAACAAGTTGTGATAGGTTGCCTTATTTTTTTGAGAGTCAGGTCAACTTTTTTTTTACAGTTTGTTTATTCTTTCATTCACTATACATTTATATGGATCATGTTACTTCTACATTTGTGTTTCACAGAACAAAAAAAAAATCCTATTTTGGAATAGCATAAGGCTCAGTAAGTAACAGCATATATATATATATATATATATATATATATATATATTTGTGAACCCATTAAACCATATTACTCAGAATGAAGAATGGCCCAGAGAAGAAATGTATTGTGCAATTATCTGGTAACAAGCCAAAGAGGAAGGCAGACCATCTCTGACATCTTTAGGGTGAATAGAATCATAATCGAGTAATGCTTGTGGCTCCAATGAAAGCCAACACTTCACTCCTGTCAAACAGACTAACAATGAAGTGTGTGTTGTGCTGGTAAGTGCGGAAAGGAAAAAATAATGGAGCCCAGAGGGCTGGATAGTGTTTTTCTGGGAGTGAGGTAATGACTGTAACCTCTGCTGCTGCCCCATCTGCCAGCTCAGGCTGAAAAACCACTCAAACCAACTGAAGGAGAACCTGCCAGACTACAGCAGGCCAGGCAGGCAAGGCTAGGGAAATGCATTGCAAGACACTTTTGTTAATCAGTTTAAATTATCCTCCATAAATCTCAAATATCAATTGAATATAATGTTTTAAAGAGTAATGTGTAGTGCTAATGATGCTCACTAAGAAATTAATGATCTACTAAGTCTATAAAAGGTATAAGGTTCATTTAGTCTGTTGAATCACACTAGGACTGCTGCTCGAAAAATTATATAATCTCTACACGGTTCAAAGATCTCCTCAAAGGCTGCTCAACCAGATAGCGTGACATGAATGGCACAGAATGTGATTTCTTCCTAAAGGAAGGATCTGAAAATAGCAGGTGCTTTCAGCGGTTCATACTGTTGACTCTGCAGGGTTTATATTGCACTGGAGTCTGTTTTTCTGCACATAAACCTCATTATATTCAGTCAAAATATGTTCTGTAAAGGTTTTCCATATAATTTTGTGGCACTGTACTACTGGGATTTGCCAAACAACATTACTAATGTACTAATGTATTCATTGTGCTTTGCTTCATAAGAGACTCATAGGGAGTTGAATTGCAATCCTTCATAACTGACGGACTGAAATCAGAGTGAAGAGTGATGTCTTCGAGAGCTATAGTAATTAAGATAAGACATTGCTGAGATTCAATCAAGCCTGCCACTCAGAGCTGTTTAATGAAAATATGAATGCTATTTATACTGTAGAGTAAGAGCCACTTAAAACTACTATGATATACAGTTAACAGCAAAATGTAATTTTACTGCTTTCAAATATCTTAAAACTAGATTCTGAAGTATCAAGAGTACAATAAGAAATACAACAACAAAAAGAAATGAGACAAAAACATCCTAAAATCTCAATTATCCAATATGAAATAAAGCAATTTAATGTAAGCTTAGCTGTATGACTCAATATTAGATACACAATATTGCCTTCAAGAATAATATTTTTGATTTCTGAATGACTTAGTTTTTGTACAAATCTGTGTGAAAGATTCAGCGTCTCAATCATAAAAGCATGCAGTCACTTGTTTCTTTTCTGCATGAATCCGTGATTTGAATGAATCAGTTGAACGAATTATTCAATGACTCAGTCGGGTGCTGGCCTCTGGCATAATGATATAACCTCCATAAAGAGCAAATGAAAAATAACCACCACTGACAACTATCTGCAAAATCTGGAATATGCAAGCACATACACAAATCAATTAAATGATATATTGAAACTTATATTGTCGTGATGATCACACGCTTTAATGTGTTTGTGTAAACACTGCTTTAATGCGTTCATTGCTTCTGTTTGTACACTCGAGGTTAACTTACTGGAAGACTTATGTAATCTGCCATTACTTTGATATAGTTACTCTTAATTGTGTCATTTAAAAAAAAATGTAACTTTAATAGACATTCATTTTTAATGTTCTGTCTGTCTCTGATTGTCTTACAGTCATGCTTTGGCCTTTTTGAGTAGAAACATCAAATAGCAATGAAATGGCTTCCTGTTCTTCTCTCTGAACACATTAGGGCCACTTTAGCTGTTTTTTTTATTGCCACTGGTTTCCTTTTTGCCATGCTGATTGTGGCAGGGAGAGAGTGGGACACTGTTTTTTCTCTAATGTGGTTGGATGCAAATGCAAACAAATCGGTTTAGACATGAGACCATCTCAAACCACAAAGACAAACCCATTTTCCTCATTCCCAAAGAAGCACTGATATGTCTGAAAGCCATCTGAGTAATATCATCTATGTGCTGTACTACTACATGCGGTTTACCATAATCAATACGCATCAGAAAAAAGACAAAAACTACCAGTAATGGAGTTTTTAAGTGGTGGGAGGAGCATAAGCGCACTGATGTTTTATTTATTTATTTTTTTGTTTTATATGATTCCGCAACATGTACCATACAATTAAAATGTATTCAAAAAAGAAAATGGAGTGAACATAAAGCTATAATATGACCATAATTGCAGCTTCTGATATGATTCACCCAGACCATAAATTGTATTTATCTTCTAATGATATACTAGTTATGATCTAAGCCTCGGGGAATATCATACAAGCTTGAGCCACATATATATGGAACAGAGGATCAAAGAGAAATGTAGGCTTTATTATATCCCCCAGGTGGTCATCATCTGCCCTTCAAATTACTATCCAACATACTGTCATTTCTCAGATATTGACTGGCTTGTGTGAAAAGTGTCTGTCTAAACCCTGTTAAAAATATCCACAGACATACTTTCTTTGAACTAGCATTCATTATCATGCACTGACACTTGTGTCCTATACGCCTACATGATTACTTAAAAAGATATACGAATTACAGAGCTAATGATCACGATCACAGATCAGGATTGTGTCGTGAGACTTGCACTGTAATTTTAAGTGACTGGTTTGCAGCTGTGCTATACATATAACAACCACATAAACTACTCCCTGTTGTATAACTGGACCTTTGGAAAGCCTGTGGTGAGATAATCAGTAGTATACAGTACTTATATTTCCTACAGTAAACTCTTCTGGTTTTGTTTTTAGCATGTTTTTTTGGTAGTTGCTGTTACGTGTATTCTGTGTTGACGGAATAAAGGAAAACTGTTATTTTGGAACAGCAGCTGTGAACAATTTAGGATGTAAACTCAGATGGAGTCCTTGAGATTACACACAAATGAATCATGTGTGTAATTGATTTTTTGATTAGCAGTAATGTACACAGCAGCAGGTGCCAAATGTTGCTGCTGGCAACAGACTAATCAAATATTTAACCGTCACTGGAAATGGGTCTCATTTATTGGGGAAATGCATAAAAAACTGAAATAATTGAAATAAACGGAAATGTTAAACAATTACATGCAAGAAATTCAAAATCTGTTTCATGGATTTCATGTAAAAGCTAAGATTATTTCAGAAAATGTTATTAATGGGAAACAATGCAACAATATATATCCACTTCAGTAGTACTTACATACACCAAACTTTACCTTTCTATTCCTGTCTATATCCTGAAGGTTTCTACAGAGGGGTTTGTTCATATATAATTTGCTTGATAATATGCAACATTTTACTCCCCCCCAAAAACCATGTTAAAATCATGGTCATTTTTTACATTGTAAGTATTTTCTGAATTATGGAGCGACAAAATGAGATACCCAAAATTCCCTCTGTAAAACGTTTGACTCTAATATGTCAAAAACAAATTTAAATAATCCAGTGTTAAATAATACCTCAGTTGCATATTTAAACTTAATATTTTAGAAAACTTGTAATACAAAATATGTTTGCAATTATCAATGTAATCAATCAACTAGGCAAGTAACTAGTTAATTTTATTTTTTTTTATTCTATTAACCTGCAGTGTTTCTCCTTTGAAGCCAAATTCATAATTTGGTATAGATGGCCATTCACAAGTTCCTGTAATTTAAAATTAATTCTGCTAAAAAAAAAAAAAAAAAAAAAAAAAAACATTCATGTCAATCAATCAAACAAAGCAATGCTCAAGTGACTAAAATTGATGTATATTCTAATTTCCGGGTGATCTTGCAACAAATGTTGGGGAAAGCCCTCTACGGATTTTTAAAATCTATCATAGAAAAAAAAAACTAAAAAATATATAAACTCAAGGGAGAAAAGGAGTTAAATGTCACAACGTGTAGCAATTGAGCCCCTTCAGACCAACCGCAGTGAAATAACAGCTCGATGTGAATTCAGTGCCAAAAATCTATTTCCCGTCTACAGGTGTGCTGCATTGTCAATCAATAACTGCTCTGAAATGATTTCCTTCTGCAATGGTACAAAAATATCCAGACGATTCACATTTCCTTCTGTGAAGTGGAAATTCAACTGCCTCTCAACATGGGGCTGTTCTAAATTTAGCACCTTTCTGTCTCGCTACCTTTTCTCTCTCTCTCCGTCTTTTTGCTTCTGTGTGTGACATTCTCTCAGACACAGACAGATACACATGTCATCATCCGGTGAGTTTTTGGAATAAACCATTTATCAAATGTAGGTATCCTGCGTTACTTTCTGTTCATTTTTGGGTACAGGAAGTTAGTAAACATCCTACATAATAAAGAAAGCAATATGTTATCACTGTCCTCAACCTCTGTAGACCGACCTCAGTGGAGTCCACAGGTGTTGCCAAGGGAGAGATCAATGATTTGGAACAGCAGCGGTTTCTAGTCAACATTAAGCTGGAGAAGTGAGGAGAAAGACAAGGTTTTGTGCACATCAGTGCAGCTTGAAAGATTAACCCCCAACACAACTATGATAGTGGATCTCGCCTCACACAAATTTCAGTATCTTCAGGAGGGTTGGTGTTGGATAAATATACTCTCCTCTGAACCTTCCCTCTCATCATTGCTAAAAAATTACTTTTGCATTTGTTAACACTATTGGGTAGGTTTAGGTTTGAGTTTGGTGTAGGGGATATTTTCAACACGATAGAGCATTAATATTTAGCGACACTTATATATTTGAATTCTGAATGGCCAAAAAAAGGATATTTAGCGTGCTACATTTTTTACTTAAAGCCTTTATGTATAATGCATAAAGGGTTAATAAAGGGCATAAAGCATTATAATGTGGGTTGTAATGTATTATATCTTGTTGTAAATAATTACAACCAAATTTAAAATGCATAGTGTAACAACAAATTGATAGATGTTATAATGTATTATCTGTGGTTACAGTTATTCATGAGATTGTACAATGCATTATAAGGTGCATTGTCAAGCATAATTAATGCATTACATAAAAGCTTTAAGTAACGTATTTACGTATTGTCATTCAGAGGAGCTAGCATGAACATCTGTGATTTTGGCAAGTGACAATTAGGACTTGAATTGTGTTTTTCACCTGCTATGTAAGAACTGATGCATAAGGAAAGTAGGAAGTAAACTAATATCAAATGTAGCAATATTCCAGCATAATGGTTGAAAGAAAACCCAGTAGGCAGTCACTGATCTAACCCCTTTTGCCCTGATATATGGTGCTATAAACATATATGGTCTTGCATAAACTCTCATATGTATCCTGAGCATGCCCATACACTGTGCCTGTCACCCTGAAGTACAATTTCATGCGAAAGTGATGTGCAGCTGTAATGAGGCTTTCTGATCTTGAAATAAGCTACCTTCATTATCACCACAAGGCATAAGAAATATATTTCATTCTACTTGTGTTTGGCAGCAGTAGAAAAAAAAAAGACTTTGTACTCTATAAAGGTTGAGCTCACAGTGTGTGTCTATATGTCTTTGCCTGTGTGACATTTGTTAATGGGGCAGGCGCCAGTGTCTCACACATTTAACAGAGGTAACAATAACCGAGGAGCCAAACGCGGATGTTTGAGGAAGATGACAACAATGTTAGATGACGCAAAGCTTGGTGCATGTCTCCAGCTGCGTGTGCTTCATTAAAGGGTTACTAGGTGATGTCTAAAAATGTGAGGAAGGCGGTGGGTGTATTTGTATGTACAGGATTGAATCTAGTGTTCAAGTATAAAACCTAATAAAAAAATTGGGATTTGAGAGTCGATGAATATTGATGGATAAATATACTTTGTGTAATAATGAATGCTGATATATCACAATAATTAAAATAATGTTCTATAATAAATAATTTAAATATTAAAAACAACCTAAAAACACTTGAAGTGAAAATTTAGAGGTCATATATTTAATATATACACTTTGGCACTTTAAATTAGATTTTTTTATTTATATTTAATTTGAAAGTTTTAGTTTTTATTAGTTTTTTTTTTTAGCTTTCACTTTGATACAATTAACAATTGTATACGATCTTTGATACAATTAACAATTATGTTTTTTAAAAAAGTATATTTTATTTCTATCTATTTATTAATTGATTTATTCTTATTAATTTTCTTTTTAAATTTGTTCAAGTTAGTCCTTTATTTCACTTCAGTTATGGTTTTAGTCATTTTTGTACATCAACTTGAGCCATTTCAGTTCTAATAGCGTTTAAGTTAGTTTTTGTTTAGTAGCTGTCATGAGTTTCAGCTGGAGTGCCCTCTGGCGGAGCCAGAATACATTACCCAACATCCATTGCACCGTCACGCCACCTCTTCTTGATCACACACCTGCAATTCATTACCCACACATTCATTAACACCAGCATAAAAGCCAGTGTCAATTCATCGCGAAGTCTTGATCACTACTGAAAATTCATTCCCATGTTTGTTTTCCTGGTTTCTCCATTTTGGACTATTTATTTCATTTTGTGATTGTTGCTGCCTGCCCCAAACCTTGCCCGTGTACCCTGACCTCGATTCTCTCTCGTTGTTTGCTGTTGATCGACCGGGCCTGTTTCTGACCATGCCTTTTAATAAAAGTATGCAAATGGATCCGCGTGCCTCCGTCTCCATTGTGACAGTAGCTTTTAATAATTATTTTATTCCAGCAGAAAAATGTTTTCACACAAAACAAATGTATATGAAAATGTATTTTCCAAATATACTGTCATCTGTTAAAATAGTTTCCTAGATTAAACAGGCACTTTTCTCTAGATCTCATTGTATGAATCAAAAAATTAAGTAAAACTGAAAAATATTATTATATACTGTATTTATTTATATTAATTATTACTTATATTTTAGGTAAAATATTTTAAATATATTTAATATCATATTTTACTATATAGAACTCATAATTTAAATAGTGTATAATGTTAAACAAATATAATGTTTCAAAAAATATACTTGAGAATATATTAAAACATTTAACTTATCCTTCTAGATATTAAAGCAGTTTAATTTATATATGCACATATTTATGTAATTTCACACTTCACAATGTAACATAACACACTAAAAGAACTCATTAAAGTTGCACACTGGACTTCATAATGAGTTCAAAACAGTTGGACAGTCAATTATGGTGCTATAATAACTGTGAAAGTATTGATCATTTAAATGTAGCTGTACCTCCTCAATGTTATTTCAGAGCGAGTCTCAGCTGCCCACGCACTAAATGAAGCTCAAGGCGCTAATTAGCAAATCTGTGATTGCAGTTCAGGCCTCTGACTCCTTGTCATCAGAGCCTGATCATGAAAGCTAAATATAGAGGTATAAAAGGAGAACTGAAAAAAACATCTACACTTATAAAATGAAGAAAAAAGCTATAAATGTAAGCTTGAAAATGAACTTGAAAACACTTTTGTACCTATTAGGATCAAATACGTATACCTTTAAGGTACCAAAATGGATGTAAATTTTTAAAAGGTACACTCCAGTGACAGCTTTTGTATCTCTATTTCTGAGAGTGTGCATTAAATGGGTGCTGTCTATTAATTAATGTCCTGTGATATAATCTGTGCATATTTCTCTTCTGATTTAGATGAGGCCAATTTTTCAATGGAGAAAGCAATTTTACTGTGATGACTCATATTTATGTTGGAGGCCACAGTTCATTGTGATGTTTTTATCAGCTGTTCGGACTCTCTTTCTGACGGCACCCATTCACTGCAGAGGATCCATTGGTGAGCAAGTGATGTAATGCTATTCTTTTTTAATTTAAGAAACAAACTCATCAATATCTTGGGCTGAGGGTGAGTAAATTTGCAGGAAATTTTAATTTTTGGGTAAGAATTACTCTCAATTAATTAATTAATCAGATCATGTTATTGTAAGCTGAATCAAAAAAAGACCACTGTCCTCTACTTTCCTGTGTACGCTACAAAAGCAAATATATTTCTTCTCAAACCCACAATACAACAGAAAAATATTTCTGGCAATGCTAATGATGTTTAGATATAGACTGTCATTTCTTATAATCACTAAAATGGGGCATCTGTGGATTTGTTTTGATCTTATGATCACTGAATTGCATTTTAATCATAATGACTCGCATGTCAGCTTTCAGGTGTACAGACATTTATTTGTCATCCTTGGCTGCTTATGATTACTAATTTGCATATTGATCGACAATGCACAAATATGAAATTTTTCACCCCATAAGCGGAGTATCTTCTATTCTACAAAAATGTTCTGAAAAAAAAAAAGAGAAAACATCAAAAAACAAATAAACAAGGATTTATATTTTCCTGGCCTTGTGCATATTAGATTTCTGATTGTATTTGGCATGGAGATTACAGATTGCAGGGAGCTGTCAGAAGCAAGCAGACGTGAAGATGGTTGATATAACATGCTGAAATCAATTAAACCTGCATGAAGGGTAAAAAAAATATAGACATCTTGACTACACTGACACAATTCAATCGCCAACAAAAGCGTAGTGGACTTTACAGTCATTTAGCAGCTCATTTATTTGCCAAAGTTAGTAAATTTGTTCTAAGCCATCGCTCAAAATTAAAGGAATAGTTCACCTAAGATCACCTCCCTGGGCAGAGTTCTGGCCGCGCTGGAAGTTTTTTAAGAAAGTAGTCCCGGTTAGTTTCCGGGGCCTCAAAACTGTGCGTTTTTATGTGAAAACATTATATGCGTTTCAAAGCTTGATTAATTTACATTACAAAAAACACTCCGTGCAAAATTCATACCTCCGTTTTTAAT
>JAUCMS010000002.1:8317587-8334609 GCA_032357445.1 Enteromius radiatus
TCAGTGTGTATACACTATAGTGCTGGTAAGGATTGCATACAACTTCATGTCTTAAATGGGCGAACTAACCCTTTAAGGCCATCCCAGAGTTTGTCTTCATCAGAAAAATTTTGGAGATATCACTTGCTCACTAATGATGGATCCTCTGCAGTGAATGGGTGCCATCAGAATGAAAGCCCAGCTGGTAAAAACATTACAATAATTCACAAGTCATGTTTAACACAACTCCAGTCAATCAATTAACATCTTGTGAAGCAATAAGCTTCATGTTTATGAGAAATAAATCCATCAAGGCATTTCACAAATCAAAGTTTGGGTCCATAATAATGCTGACACCAGAGAAAATGTCTACCCTGGTCTCATGGCATAAATGTACCTGGGGGCACTTTTTAGCAAAATACAAAATATGTACCAATAAGTACATACTGTATCACGGCAGGTTGCAAAAGAAAAAAACACTAGAGGCAGTAAAACTCTTTTCACATAAATTTACGTAGCTTTGATTAATAATACGTAATTTTTTAACAATTACTTCAAAAATATCATGTGACTTCAACACAAAATTAATATGCTGGGATATATGCAAAACTGATGCTTTTGAACTTTATCACACATACTTCATATTTATGGGTTTTTATAGACAGTTCAGTAGCTCCGGTTCAAATCCTGTATAACTACAGTGTGACAAAACAGTTCAAATCTGTATTAAAGGAAGTTGAAATGGCACAGTTGCATGAACAAAAGCCTTTTTATATCAGTTTTGCATTTGTTAACACTATGTTAAGGGTTTGATGTGGTGTAATGTGTATTTCTAACATGATAGAGCATTAACTTTAAGCGACAGTCCATGGATATTTAATGTAATAAAAACACAGCAATACATACATCAACGTAATAAAAATGTGCCGGGGTTCACGTTTTGAATCTGTGTTTTAGCGCCAGTCAGTGGACATTTCTCTTTGAAACTGCGCCGAAAGGTGCAGTAAGGTACATAAAAATGGTGTTACACAAAAAGAGCACAGAGGTACATATTTTGTCAGGCCAGGTTGGGAAGATGTCCATTCTCTGTTGTCAAAATGCCACCCATTTACTTGCATGGGATCCATTGATGAGCAAGTGATTTACTGTAATGCTAAATTTCTTCAAACCTTTGAACACATCTATCGTCATGAATGGCCTGAGGGTGAGTACATTTTCAGCAAATTTTCATTTTTTTCAATGAAATTTTGCTTAAATGGGCATGTATGAGAGTAAAAGATGACAGAATTTTCATTTTCAGTAAACTGTCCTTTTAATCCATAAACACAGAACATTTGTTTATGGATTTCTCTCAAAGACAAACAGGCTGTAGAAAATCACTTGAGCTCTGTCTTGGAAGCTCTGATGAGCAACTGTCTCCTTCCTAGACTAACACAGTAAAATCAGCTGTAGCTCTACACGGAAAAAGTCTTTGAGAGACAAATAATTGGCTTTGATTGCTGTTGTCTTTGCTGAACCATTTAGCTTATTTATCCCCTGTTGTTTCAGGTCACTGCTGCCCATAGAACCAATCAAGTGAACACAAATGATTGTGTAATCCAATTGAAAATACATTTAATCAGTTAAATCCTACATATTGGCACAACCTCTGTTTGTCCAGATAAGGTTGAATTGTGTCCAGAATTGCTTAATCTAATAGAATTGGTGGACCTAAACAGAGCAAATCAGATAAAATGGTAATTAACTGTTCACCTGGACACCTTTCTCCTTTTTGAGAACCACTTCATGATTTAAAACAAGACTCGCAGATGTGAAATATATTTCTCTGAAAATGTCTTTGTTAGTTTTGTTTGTATTTCTGCTGTACTATGGAATTACTCTTGGAAAGACAATTTGCATAATTAACCATGCATAACAGGAAAATAAATTAAAGTTAATAAAAAAAAGGGCAACGTTTTGATGTTCTTCACATACTGCTTTTTATCTGTTCAGATCTGTTGACACAATCAGAACAGCACATTCAACACAGTTAACAGGTTTACCTAGGTTGTATATTAGATAAGTTTATATTAAACAAAGAAATGAAACCAGGTCATATTTAAAATTAAATATAAATGTATTATTTATATTTTCTTGTTAAATTATATTTATTTTTGTTTTCAGTTTTACTCTTAATTTAACTCTTTAACTCTTTAACTATAACTCTTTAGTTCAAGTTATATTCTTTTCTCTTTTTTTTTTTTGTTTTCACTTCAGTTATAGTTTTAGTCCTTTTTTATTTGTACCTTTTAATATTTCTTTTATTTCAGCAGCAAAATGTTTTCACACAAAACAAAACAAAACTTTTTTTTTTGCTATAGTTTAAACGGGTACTTTTATCTAGATCTCATTGTATGACCCTTGACAAAATCTGCAGCACAGCAAAATGTCACAGTGACCAAGTAATTGGATTAGCATCGGGACCTCTTTGTTGCTCAACCTTTCAGTCTGGCACCAAAATGTGACGTTCTGTGAAACAGCTTTTAGGCACTTTCCAGTGAAGTGAGTGTAGGTGTTCAGCAGAGTACCAGTTTAATTAGAGCGAAAGTACAACATATCAATACCTTAATAAGGAACTTGCACTGAACTTCCAATAAAGTCATTTCAACCTGGCTGCTTTAAGTAGGCTAATTTTCAACAATTATAGTTCATTTTGCCTGATGATGGTCTGAAGCAGAGAGTGTACTTCAACAGAGCTTAAAACCTCTGGCAGAACAAATACAATAGAAGATTAGTAATAGCAGGCCATTAAATCTAATGAAATGATTGCACATGTTCTTTATTTCTAGAATATATGCAATTGAAGCACAATGTTGACCTTTTCTGAATTTAATTTTTTATTTCTTTTGATGCACAAGCTCTCCAATTGAGACCTGACAGGTACATTCAGTGTTTAAAGCTAAATGACGCACTGTTCTGTCCTTTTCAAAAAGTGATGTGGCAGTTGTTGTCTCCATCATAAATGGAGAAGATCACTAGGCCACAAAAGAGGCTCATTTTTCCAAATGATCGGCACTAGCATTGCTCTCTTAAACACGACAAAGTGCATGACAAAACGTTCTGTGTTCATTCATTTATTTTTTAAATGTTGAATATTAGTTTTTATAAAATACAATTTTCTTATAATATGCATTTATTTTTACCTAATTTGTTCAAGGACTCCCTGACGATTCATTCCAAACCCATTTGTTGAGTGGTCGATTTTATTGAAATCAGTGTTTGTGAGCTTTCAACGCTCCAAAAGCGTCACCTAGTGGCAAAGAATGAATGAGCATTTTCATTCAGGCCGACGAGTGGGCGGGAAATATGCACATTTTTCGTTTTGATGTCAACGTGAAACGACTTGGGACTCGTTTTAAAAACGTCTCGTTTCAATGATTCATAGTCGACTGTTATTTTAAGAGACAATAACTTTATACACGGTGCACTGTTAAATTGAAAGCATTTAAAAAGAATGATTTTCCAAAACAGGAAAAAAAAAACAAGATATTGATTGTCACTCAAAAGAAAGAAAAATGTCAAATTTGCTTTGACTCCCTCAGCCTTTCTATGCTCAAGCTGCAGCATTTTCTTTTCAATTTAATGTCATTTTCATTCATTGTATTTTCATTAACATAATTTTCATTATGTAGCCTAATTAAATGCTAAGGTAAGAAAAAACGAAGTATATTGTCATAAAAATACATTCAAATTAAAAAGAAATGGACACATGAAAAATACATTTACGGTGTAGCCTAGAAATGCATTATAACAGGCTTATTTAACCAAGGAAACAAGTTAGTGGTGTTCCATGAATCAGTGTTTGAACTGACTTAAACGATTCAATGATTCATTCATTTAGACATGCACTTGTTGCATTGCTTAGCAAATTGTTTTGAAATCAGTCAACAACTCACTAAAAACAACTACATTAAATTACAGTCACTGAAAAAGTGTCAAGTATTTTAAAATGTTTTTAAATTGAAATTTTTTTGTCATTTGTCTCTCCTTCAGGCTTAAATGAAACTTTAACTTTAACCTTTTAAATACAGTAAAAATATATCTATATAGTAGATAGTAGCACAGGAATGAACTAAGAATAGCACATTCAGAAAAAAAATGTTGGTTTTGACAACTTCCATTATTTAGTTTTTGGTTTTAATATTGTTATTTAAGCTTTACAACTGAACTACTATATTGCAGCAAATACAAACATTCACAGTACTTTGCTGTTAAATCAAGAACTTTATGCACAAGAGCAAGTTGAGATATTTAGGAGCTCATATCCCTGAGGGCAGTCCAGAGCCTCCTTAATGCTCGTCTGTTCCACTGCACCGAGGATGCCACACTCCTTTGCCCTTATCAAGAGCCAGCAGATGTTCTAAGCTGTCCAAATCCTCCTGCCTCCCGAAAACAACCCGATTCTAACTGAAATAGCCATCTAGATTCTGCTGTCGAGCCCTGAGGAACCACAAACTGACTCTGCATGTTATTTATAGCACAGGTGAGGTGTCACACTCAAGACAATGCAAGAGAAAAAGGCTATTATAAAGGCCTATGGCTGCCTATAAAAATCTTACTGTGAATGCAAACACAATCATGGTACAGAACGACCAAATATGTAGGTGTGAAAGGATTTATTTTTAGAAACACAGCAAACAAAGATTCCTCATCCTCCAAAAAATGACTCATTTTAAATCACATATTGCAAATTTCACTGCTTGGATATCTCACTCTTCTGAAATCGATTGGGGATAAAAAGATACAAACAGTCCCTGCTTTAGGCACAGTGGCTTTTATATGTTTGTCTTGTTAGGTTGCATTGCTCTTTTAGTATTGAGACAAGTTCTTCAGGTCTTTGCTTTAGATTATACAGTTCAGTTTTCAGCACCATGGACAGCAAACAAGGACTCTCTGTAACTGGCTTTGTTTCAAATCTTCAAAATACTCCCTTTTTATTATAAATAATTTAATGCTGATACTCTGACAAGCTTGGACAGAAGAAGGTGTTATCATTTCACACATTAAATCAAGTCTGTCCTAAATCAAAAAGAAGAAGAAGAAAAATAAATCATTAAAGGGCTTACTCATAAAGACATGATTTTTTTATTTTTATTTTTTTATTTTTTGCATAGAGCCTGATGATATAAGTAATTTTTCTGTCAAACACTATTTTGGACATGTTGGACCCAAGAAAAAAAAGTTTGTCTTTTTAAATGATATTTAAAATAGCATATAATTTATCATATTTATTTTAATATCTTTTGTAAAAGTAAAGAGGTCCTTTTATACAGAAGTAAAAATGCTAATGATATATTTAAAAAATATCATTTTGTCATTAATATATTCTTAATATGTTATAAATGTTGCTATTTTATAATATTATTATTTTTAATCCATGATGACTGATACATCAGATGACTGAAATCATATTATTGCATCATATTTTGTAATTAACCAATCAATAAATATGACATTAATCTTTTAAAATATAACACATTAAGAGACACATTACTATCCATTTTTCTTTACATTACTAACAGTAACTAACTTTAATTTGTTTGTTTTTTTTATGTGAATTGCATTTAACAAATCTTTGGTGCGTTCATCATGCATCATCATGCAAATAATCCTGATGTAATTTCACATTGTTTGAAGTGTTCACAACATCTATTTTCTGCCTTCAATTGTCACAGCTGAATTATTCGTTAGATTGTCTGTACAAAAAAAGTTCATCTGACAGTATGAGCAATGATTTTTGTTTCTCATCCTCATCACCACGGGAACCGCACAGCTGCTTGTCGCCACAAATGACTCACTACGAGCTTCAGCACGGGACATGATTAGGATTTAGAAGACAGAGTCAGGAAATTCCTTCAGGAGATGTTTGTCAAAGAAAGGAACAGGCTTTTGTTCAAAGGTCTTTCTGCGTACATGTCTGTAATTTTAATTACTGGAGACTTAGTATGCGTAATTTAATTTTTTTGTGTGTTTTGAAGGTGCAATAGCTCTTGCCTCTCGACGCGATTTGAAGATACAAAACAACTTCATTCGGTGTCAATAACAGGTTTATATTTGGAGGAACAACTTTCCCACTTTATCTAAGTGGTTTCAATAAGCCTGTGACAAAAGCATAATGGACTGTCAGCGTCTGGTGAATTTGGGATTCGAGTCACACTGAGAAGTCTGTTTTCTTCAACACCCACATGTCCCTCTAGAGAAGCTGCTGGCAGTGTGCCCTATGGTGCCAGCAAGCAGAGTTGGCTTTATGAGGATGACTCATGAGACTCAAGTTAGCTTCCAGCCCTCCTTAAATCAAGCAGCCGCCAGCGCTATAGAAGCTGCGCCTTGAGACCAGCCAGAAAATAGACCTCTGGGCCAAATAGATTGTAGCAAAGGTGTATTTAAATGTGATTAATCCACTGCTCCAGTTCCAGTCCACCCCCGATTCCTAATTGGGCCTAAGTGGGCTTTTTGCATATGAAAAATTATGTGAGTATTACATGCAGGCCTATTTCTAAATGTGTTGCTACACTGATGCTGGGTATTCTAGCTTATTTTGAAACTGTGGCTAATTGGTCCAGCCATCTGCATTGGAAATATAAGACATAAAAATAAAACTCATGACTGAGTCCTCTGAACTTCTGCCAATAAATAATGCAGGTTTTTTAAAAAAAGATAAAAGGTCTCCAAGAGTGATTGTGAATTAACGCATAGCATACACAGCAATGGGGAAGAAAAAATAGCAACAGACTATTCACGTTTTTAGTTTTTTTTTTTCTATTCTAGTTCCTCTTTATTTATAAATGATGTTAAAGGTTTCTGAAGGAATGATAGTTATTTTAAAACAGGGTTCATAGACCTAATTTAATTCATTTTAAATATGGCTTTAAAAAATATTTTAAATTCCATCATGTTTTCTTTCACAAAATATGTTTGGTAAGTTTCAAATGATAAAAAAAGTGATTTCCTATGCCTTATGACGTTTAGACCAACCGATCATAAAGGCAGTAGCCTAATTAGAAAAGGTTTGGCATAACTATTTAAACCATACTCTCTGTTTAAACTTCTTTTAATTGTTTTTACAGCAATATGCTGTCATATGCTCTTAAAAGATGAGGTGCGTTAATAACACACTTTACGGTAATACCCACTTCAAGTCAGCTTGAAACTTGCCTGACTAAAATGCAAAAGCCACATCATTTTCTGTTTTGTCTGCTCACCATATTTTAAAAATTCTTTAAAATACATATATATAATCCAATCGATTAGGTCTAACATTAGCAGAATAAAAAGGGGGAAAATAACAGAACGAACGGAAAAGAGAGATACATTGAACAGATGACGTGTTACAGCGGGTCCTTGCTTCTTCCGGGTCCGTGTAAACAGTGTGCTGTTCTGCCATACAAATCAGAAAAATGTAAGTAAACCATTTATCATAAAACAACACTTTATTTTTGTGATATAAAGTATCGTATCTATTAATAAACTCCGTGAAAATGTGTCTCTTTCTGTATTAGGTCGAAAGTAACGTTTAAAATCACGCTGACGTCGGACCCTCGGTTACCATATAAAGTGTGAGTGACACATCATACAACACATGACATACACTAAACATTAATATTCATGTTTTAATGGATTCATTAGCCCTGATTTGATAGATTTGATTAATTCTTATAGGAGCGTGTTTTATTTTGTGCACAATCTCTTTAGTTTGAATAGCCGAATATTTTTATCTCTTAGTTATTTAACGTTATACATGCATTAACGTTATTATTATTATAATTTTTAGTGCGTAATTGATCAAATTGCACCCTGACTGGGCAATTAAAGTGCCGCTCTAGTATTAATATTTTGTTTTAGCACAGCTGCCAACATAAGACGGTACTATAGGCATGAAAACATTTCAACTTCTAGATATCTTCATACTTCCCATTTTGATTAGCCTCATCATAGTACATAAAGACACCTGCTTTGTATTACAATTTTTTAAAAATGTTAGGATTAAATCATTTTGAGGAGACGTCTTTAAAGAGACCTACAGATCTACACGTGCAAATAGATTAACTGTTGTAAAATAAACTGTATTTTGTATTCTCTTTCCTCTAGTTTGAAACAAGCATGATATATTATGTGTGAAAAATAGCCAAAAACCTCAAAATTGACCAGTGCAAAAACACGTTATTTTTCCGTCTGCTATATTGATTGCAATCACTGTAGTAGTGCTGTGGTCAGTGGTAATATATGGCTGTCATGCTGTCTGATGGGGGGGCAGACGCACATGCTGTGTGGGTGAGAGTGGTCTGTCAAGGGCCATTCAAACATGTACCTGCTTGTCTCCGAGCACCTGCAGGGCTGTTGGTTGCATTGTGGATGATTTTGTCAAGTTGACAAGTTTGAGCAAATATCTTTGATGTCATTGGTGAGGATGGCCAGAGAATCATTTGAAAAAGCATAATATTGTGCTCAGTTTTAAAACAGAATTAGGCAGTACGATTTTTTTGTGCTTTGTTTCTGGACAACACACAGTACCTAATGCTTTCTACACTGGGTAGTTCTCAGTATTTGTGTGTGTGTTTACTGTTGCAGTGAGATTGATTTTAATAATTGTATTTCAGATTAAGTGTACCTGAGAGCACGCCATTCACGGCAGTTTTGAAATTTGCAGCGGAAGAGGTGAGTTGATTCATATGCTTTTTATTAATGTTCATTCTCTTTTTGCAACCTCATTTGGAAATGTGTTTTTAGAGATATACTGAAATGTATCACGATGCTTTTAAACATAATGCTTCTTACTGACAATAGTTTAAATGGTGTATTACAGGGTTAGAGGTTTGAATGATCATAGCATGGACCATGATGTGAACTTTAGTTCAATTGTATCCTATAGCTGTAATAGAGTGGGGTTTTTGAGTAGGTAATGATTTATTCTCATTTGAAACACACTCAGGCTTATCTCTGTATCCATAAATGTAGACTCTCTTGTAAAAATAAATCAGGATCGATGTAGACTCATATAATACATTTGGCTAATAATCTCAGTGAAACTAGAGCCAGTGTTAGTATGACAAAAAAATACGATTAATGGGAATAACAATCATTTTTGCTGATAATTAGTCTAGTTATTTAGGACTTAGTTTTGGATTTTTATTAAAAAAAAAAAAAAAAATGGCATTCTTATATTTTATATTAATGATCAATTAATCGATTAATCGTTAACCTTAATACTGCTAAATGCATCTGGGCATCTATTGCAGGGGCAAATAGCTCTCCAAATGCCAGCTTCCTCACCCAAATGAAAGGGGGTTGTAGTCTAAATAAAAGGCTAGTAGTAGGATATTAAAAAGGAATAGATGTGATTCGTTTGATCAAATTGAGAGAGCGAGCTGTAGTTTTGCGCGGGATCGTTATATTTTGCGCCATATCAAATCCCGTCGCAGACGCTGCTGAACGCAGCTCTTTAAAGGATTTCATGGCAGTCGTTGTTTCTAAAACACCATAGCAATGTTTGCAATTTACATGATCGCGGTCAGTGATCCACTTCCAAAACTATCGGAGCTGCTACTGAAAAACATAGGCCTCCTGTTACCCATCTGAAACATTTCACTGTGAGAATTATTACACAATTGATGAACAAAGCTTTGTTAATAAGAGAAATAATTGGTTAGCAGGCAAATAATAAATCGCGGCCATGATTTTGGATTCACGCCAAATTTACGCATGCATTTAAATCAAGCCATACTGTTTTTGCGTGTTTTGCGCATGAGCTGCACGAACCCCAAAATGAAACTGATTAATTAGTCGTATTAGTCGTTGACATCCCTAATTTAGATAATTCTATTTTGCTGTGTCAGCATTGGCCATGTGATTTTGAAAAGAGTGTAGACCAGCTATTTGAACTGGAAAATGTAAACTGATACATTCATGGAGAAAAAAAAACAAAAACTAAACAAATAATGGCTGATATTGGTATGTTTGTGATTAGACATAAATATTATGAAATAATTTGCAGTGGGCTGTCTGGTCTGTTTCTTGGTTGTATTCAAGGCACGCAGACCTAAGGCATGAATGGTGTTGCAGATTAGCTTGGGTCGTCACTCCTATTTTGACATAATGAAATGCCAAATCTGACAACCTAATAATAAGAAGATGTAATGCATCAAGTGGAAGCCAGAAAGAATGATAAAGTGCCTTTTTAAAATGCAGAGGCTTATTTTCACCCTCTCAAAAACTATTTTAGTAATCCCGGATTTTTGTAATCGCATAACCAGGTTATGGTTATGCGAGCTTTCATTGTTTTTGTCGTCTCTTTTCCTCCTGACAAAAGATAGGCAAAGGAGAATTAGAAACTGAATAAACTCCCACCAAAATCTGTGGTGAATTAATTAAATATGCATTCTTGTGCAATATAAACAGTTATACATTTGATTTGCTGATCGCTGATTCTGCTGCTTGCTCCTCATCAGTTTTAAGATGTTCAAGGGTGTAGAAATGTCTTCAGGTCATCTGGCAAGACCCTTCAGAATGAATTTGCCTGTTTTTTTTCCCACTTTTAGTTCTTTGTGGCAGTGACAGTTAAGTCTAAGCTCAACCCAGCTCTATCCTCACACATTTGAAGGCTTCTGTTCTGTAGCACAGACTCTTTAAATCACCTGACGCAAACACACATTCAAGTTGATTTTTTTTTCTTATCCTTGCCTGACAGAGGGACTGTGCAGGGCTGTTTATGGGACGTATTTGGCTGGCAGTTGATGGATTAAACAATAACACTTGTTTTCTTTTCTTCTTGCATTTAAAGTTTAAAGTGCCAGCAGCCACCAGTGCCATCATTACTAACGGTAAGTTGTTGTATTATTATTATTATCATCGTCCTCATATTTGGTCAAATCTTTACACCTAAGGTTCTCACCTTTTTAAACTAAAATAATCAGGATTTCCCAACCATGGAAAAAAACAAAAAAACACCATGTTTTTGTGAATTGTTGTGAATCAGACAAAAAATCTGACATGCTGAATCCTTCACATAATAAATTCACTTAAAATGAACTGTAATTTTATAGTAATAGAGACTGCGGGGTATGCTGCTTTACGAGTAATTATTAAACAGAATGAAGACATAACTCACAACGCAGGACAGATGTTGTTAATGAGATTGTTTGAATTGTGATTGTTTTAGCACATCAAGGGTTTCTCTGCTTTTGCCCATCTGTCGTATTCATTGATTGTCTTTAATAATGATTGTTTTGTGTATGTACTCATATTTGTGATGATGATGTTGTTTGTGATTATTATTTGTGTAGATGGCATCGGAATCAACCCGGCGCAGACAGCAGGTCGGTGACGCTTCTTCACTCGATCAGGGATGCTCTCTGACATAAATGTCATTTTGTCAGCCATAAATTATTTAGATGTCACACAGGACTAGAAATAGGCATATTTGTGTTATGTTTTTTTTTTTTTTATTGGTGCTGCAATCCAGCTTCCATGTATTTTTAAGCTTCTTTTTTCCTGCATTTTCTCATAGCCATCTTATAAAATGATACCTCATCTTGCTCTCACTGTTTACTTGCATGGCAGCGATTTTCCTGACTATCCTTCATAATCACAGACATGCAAATGAATGGATCCTTCTGTTTACTGCCTCATATTGTTCATGTTTATCCGCCTGGGGACCTTATGAGAGATCGAATGATTTCCTGAGACTCTTTCAATAGGCTTTGCATGTGAATATCACACATTACCTGATGAATATTGATGATGTGCTTCAATTATACCATACCCCGTTGCTGTGAGTTTATCCCCTTTGACTAAATGTTTCTTTACAGATGTTTTCCATCCTGCTTTACTTGTCACCTCATGCTGGAATGGTCTATCTCTGTAATCCATTGTCCGATATGTTTACAAGACTCTTCCTGCCTTGTATTAGGCATAAGGATTTTTATGGTTTTACTTATCAATTTACCAATACTAATTAACTTGCTTAACTAATTTGCATTAATCACTTTTTTAAAGTCACATATATGTGACCCTGCACCACAAAAGCAGTCTTAAGTCACTGGGGTGTATTTGTAGCAATAGCCAAAAATACATTGTGTGGGTCAAAATGATCAAAAATCTTTAGGATATTAAGTAAAGCTCATGTTACATGAATCAAGTTATTTTGTAAATGTATTAATTTTTGAAAAACATACTTAATTTTATATTCGTAATGTGCATTACTAAGAACTTTAAAGGTGATTTTCTTTGTATTTGATATGTAGTTCTTTTTTTTTTTTCTTTCTTTTTTTTGCACCCTCATACTCCAGATATTCAAATCCCAAATTTTGTCCTATTCTTATTTTTTTCTTATTGTGCTATACTTATTTTTTCAGATTTCAGATGATGTACTAATCTTAATTCTCAAAAAATTGACCTTATGATTTAGGTTTTGTGGTCCAGGGCCACATTCAGGTTGTCCATAACCCTGGGAACCATGTAAAAACAAAAGAAAGATTGGCTGACACCCTCTCAATAGGCTTTGCATGTAAATTTTACATGAAAAATTTCTTATGTTCTGCAGTTACACAATTCCCCATTGTTATGAGTTTATTCCCCTGACTAAATGTTTCTTAGAGATGTTTTCCATCCTGCTTTACTTGTCATTTAATGCTGGAGCCGTCTCTGTAATCCATTAGATGCTGTCCCAATGGCATTCTGTCAGTGTGCCTGCTGCTTCTAATCACATGAAAATGGCCTGTAATTTTTCATACATGTCATGGGTTGAGACCCAAATGTCAAATAAGCTTATTAGTTGCATTGTAGCAACATCTAGTCTACCTGCCCAATTATGCTCTGCATGTTATACAAACACATACTTAATATAGACACCTGAATAGATTTCGCTTTATGCTTTGAGTGAGTCACTGTTTGTTTCTTATATACATTATACAAGCGCTTTGGTATGATGTCATAATATTCTGATGAGAGGAGAACCAAGCTGTATCAATCAGCCTTTATTTATAGTTTTAGCTGTAATCATGTGTTATATACTGTATGTTATATATTATATCTTTTTGATTTTTTTTTAGGAAATGTGTTCCTGAAACACGGCTCAGAGCTACGAATCATTCCCAGAGATCGGGTTGGAGGAGGTCGCCAGCCTAGGATGTGACTATCCAGTGCTTTTCTGTCACAGACGATGAACATGCTTATTTATTGTCCGGCTCTGAGGTGTCAACTCTCACGGGCACTGCTGCGGCTCCAAATCTGTCAGAGGACTTCACAAATCTTACCGAGCTGCCGTCACGGGCCCCTTCTCAAAGATACACACTTGCAAGATGCTGTCGATTTGTTGTGCTCCCAAATTTCAAACCTCTAGGTATTTATCTTTGATCTTTCACAATATATTCCAGCTCTCTCTTTTTTTTTTTTTTTTTTAGATCACATACTTAATATGTTCCTTAAGCATAGTTTTACATGTCTTAAATACATAATGTCTACTTAATCCAATTAAAGGTTTAAAATATGATTCTCATTTTAAGAAGAAATAGCAAATGAATGGAAAACGTCATATTTTGTGGTTGTTTTAGGCTCTGTTATATACAGTAGCTGTTATTACATGCAGATAATTACAGTGCCGATGTGATGAAACTTCTGCAATTGTGTAGCTAAACAAATCTATACGACAGTATGATTAAAGGAGATCTAAATAAGATAATAAAAGATGCATTGCATAATATACTTACTATGTAAAACTCTTCCCATAGTTTAATGAAATGTTACATAAACCAATTTGAAGTTGCTTTTTGTAACTTTCCTGGTCACTGAAATCGGCGTGCCTTTTAACTAAGGCTTCAAATCATAGCTTGACTTGAATAGTACATCAGGCTAATGAATGGCAGGCTCTACCTTTGCTTTTACACCCTCCACTTACCCTCCTTCCCTTACATTACTGCCAAGCGGAGGAGGAGAAGGGTCTGACTATTCAGTGTGATAATGGATCTTTCATTTGTTTTAATAAAAGAGCAGGCATGCTGTGCCCTTTCCATGCCACTCATTACTGGGAAAAGGGGAGAAGTGCATTATAAATACAGCAAGGCCTACATTAATTCAAACGCAGACATGTTACTCTGGATCACATTTGAAAAGGCATCGCTTGCCTCCAGCCTCATTTGGCAGGAAATGATGCGGTTTGTTCATTAGCCATGGAAGAAATTGTGCTTTTACAGAAGTGGAAGAGCTTGCAAGTGTGAGAAATGTCAAATTTAGAAGTAAAAAAAAAAAGTTACATACACTTGTAGTATTCTTGTCATAAACATTAAAGAAAGCATTGAATACTGATCTGTGTAGTGTCTGTTTTTGTATGTTCAGCTTGTAATTATGCTACTTACTGTAGGATGTTTCGCTTTTTCAATTTGTTCGCTTAATTTAATGCATGTAAACATAAACCATGTTTCAAAGCTTTCAGTGGGTAAGACAGGCTTCAAAAGTCTCCTTTATGGTTCAAAGAGGTAGAAAGACCTGCAATGATGTTGCTATTTGCATAAATCCAATTCTGTGCCATCTGTAAGAAGCTTTCTTAACCAAGCAAATGACAGAACTGTTGAATATTTATGTTCGATATTTTGTATAGGGGTCGTGGACATGATTGTGATTTGAGGGGTTTAAACAGTGCATTACCTGGCAACCTTTCGATCAGAGCTTTTAAAGGGGTCATGAACAGAGAAATCAAAATTCCGTTGATCTTTTCAAATATAAAAGGTCATTGTACTATGCATTCTGCAACCTGGACACATAAAAAATATGTACCTTCGTGCACTTTTTGTGCAACCCCATTTTTATGTACCTTACTGAACATGAATGTCAATTGAGTGGCACTAAAGTGTTTTGTTCTTGTGGGGATGAAGTGTATGCTATTGTTTAATGGATGTTGATTGTTGTAAACAAAGATACTGATATGCGTGAAAAATTTCAGACTTGTCTGACAAAGCATATCATTAAACTAGGTTTCAATATGTGAACCTAGCACATTTTAGTACGTTGATATAGGTACGTATTGCTGTGTTTTTAATACGTTATTGTAGGGACATATTGCTGCGGTTCAGAATTGAAATATCCATGGACTGTAGCAAAAATGTTTCGTTTGAGAGCAAATAAAACTTCGACACGTCTGTGTGACGTTATAGCTACTGTTTCTGGACATTTTGACACCCCCTCGCGCTGCTGGAGGTGGGTTGTAGATTAATGTAAACATGATGCCATGCTCGCACGTAAAAAAAAAACAGAGGCAAAAACAGGACCGAAATAGCCTGTTCTTAAATATGTCGTTTTTCGATGTAAAAAAAATCTTCAACATCAGTAAGTTGACCTCAGAGAACAGTGCAAAACGATAAAAGGCTGTTCATAACCCCTTTAAGCCTTTTGATGGTACAAGTTTGTGATTGTATAAAGGTTTTTTTCTTCATATTTCTATAGAAACTCCTAATCGAAGATTTCTGTGAGGTTCGTGAGAGACTGAACATTCACACAGAGGCCAGCACTCTGAATTGCTGTTGTCAAATAAGTCATTTTCCCCCCACCTCCTCCTTGTCCACATGTATTAAAGATAAGCTATATCGCTGCCTGTCAATTCTGCTTCTCACTCAATGTATCTTTCAGATGAAAAGATATGTGGCATGAATTTAGATTTAGCTTGTGCGTTCAAGCAGTAGATTCGTTTTCTGGGGTTCACAGAAGTAATTAATTTGCTGTATTTTTTTGAGCAAAGGATATACTGGCTTTGCGAGTGTACAGCGGCAAATTGGTTTGGCCCTTGAAAGAATGTGGTTTTATGATGTTTATTTTTTCAGACACAAAAAATTAATTATCTGTGTCCTTTGTAATAACAAGGTTCAGGGAATATCAAAGAATTCTTTTGTTCTTTTTGCATTTTTTGTCTCTGCATCATAATGTTTTGAATTTACAAGACAGTGACTACACAATAACAATCAAAGCTGAACAAAATAACAAAACAAATAGAAAGTACGACCATCAAAACAAAAATCGCAAAAGCTAAACCAGAGTAATGCCAGAAACAAAATAAAATGGACAATTCTTGATTCAGTTATTTATTGTTTGCTTGGTTGTTTTATTTCAAATACTCCTTAACTTTTACTGCAGCATGTTCCAAGTTTTTAAAGGTTATTTTGTACATAATTGATAATTATGTATTTAGGGGCTTTTTTGGTTTGTTAGTTTGTTTGTATAACTCTGGGTTAGGGGAAGGGTCAGGGGAAAATGGTCTTCTATGTCTTTTTTTAAAAATAAAGAAATAAATTCTCAGCTCAGTCTTCACTGTAAAAAAAAGTCTGCAAAATTAAATAAATTATTTAATTTAATTAAATAATTTTAAAATTAAATGTTAATTTAAAATTTAATTAAGTAAAAAACTGGCAGCTGTGGTTGCTGGAATGTGACCGTAAAAAATACAGTAAAAACATTTTAGGTTTTATGGTATAAGTTAAAATTTACAGTTAAATACCGTAATTTCGTTAACGATACAATGAAATCTGTGTTATAGCTTTGAAATGCACTGGTAAGCACAGGGGCGGAGTGGCCATTGGGACGGGAGGGACTTTTCCCGGTGGTGGGCCAGCCGAAGGATTTTCACCGTGGATCACAAATTGAGCGGCCGCGAGGCAAACGCGACCGTTCCCTGAGCTTAATAGAATCAAGACAATCAATGACGTTACTTAAGTCTCTGCGAATAGCGTCTAAATACTCCTCCCCCACGCGCCAGAAATATCCAACCAGTATTTATATCAGTTGCTCGGGCTCTGTGTCTTTGTCATGGTTAGGTTATCCTGCAGAACATGGTCTGGTAGGTCCTTCCAAAATGCGTAGACACAAAGACCTTGCCTGTAAAACTGTGGGGAGAGAAACATACCATAATCTGGGTCTTCATCCAGAGAATAATAATAATAAAAAAAAAGGTATTAACGTTATATTGTAATGACCCGGCAGTCGGCACTGGGTGCATTATGGGTATTTCGTTAGAGTTTACTTATT
>JAUCMS010000002.1:8334709-8366543 GCA_032357445.1 Enteromius radiatus
AGTTTGGGTTCATTTGCAGCCCTGTTATATAAAAGTGTAAGTGTTACCGTCATGGAGAGAGATGTGAAGGGGAGTGAGTTGCCTTGCATGTTGCAATTGCCTATACTGAATTATTAATAGTCAACAGTGTTTCTTATTGGTTGACTCTGTCTATACTTTTTGCATGTTAAGTTACTAAATGTCGTACGATGTAAGGTCCAGTTGTTGTTACGATTATAGAAGGGGATGGGCCGGTGCGGTCAGAATTTTCCCGGTGGATGTTATTACCCCACTCCGCCCCTGGGTAAGCACCAAATGCAGGTGATGATGAACCAAAGCCAATCACAAGCAGCTTTTAAATATGAACATATATAGAAGAAGCTCAGTGTCATTCACACCACCATGGTGACTCATTAAACTCAAATATGCAATAAACATTCATTTAACAACATTACACGTGACACACAACCCTAATAAACATAACTGATAAGAAAAAAACTGATATTGAAAGAATTTCAAAGAAAAAACATCAAATTCAAAATGCAATGCAGGGAATTCTGGGAATGTCAGTTTTTACGTTTTTCCCCGAAAATTTTACAGGAATTTACTGTTAACCATTTAACAGGTTTTTTCCCCTGTAGCATTTTCACAGTTTTTTACTCTTTATTACCATTTTTTACAGTGCACATATTGTGGCATAATATTGGAGAGGTCATCCTTAGATATGAGATCAGCCCCTCACCACTCTCTTAAATTTTAATTTTGGTATTCTAGAGGTGTCTTGCCCTGCTTAAAATTCTATTAGATGAAATGTCATGCCAGCACGAGGCTGCACCTTCTTAGAACTCAGCTTCAGTTTCATTTTACACTTGATGTGACAGGAATGACTGAACAGGACATTAGCAGCGCCACATCAAACATGCAATTCCAACATGCGAAGAAATGTTGATTCGGTGTAATAAGTTGTGAAAATGTGTTTTTGGTTATTAGCTATAAAAAGGCATCTTGTCAGGCATCCTAACTTGTAATCCAGATTCATTTTAAATATTTTGCATGACGCTCATTTTTCAACAAAACAACCTAATATCTGACTTTCATGAGCGGTAGAGTGCTGCTGTAGTTTACACAATGCCAGACAAATGGACTACGGAATGAAAAAGCAAGAGGCTATTAACATAACATGGAAACACCTTCAGAAGGCCGTCATAGATCAGCTTGAAAAGCACATGCAGCTCGAGGCTAAAGTCACAGTGAGCGTCAGGGCGTGCTTGAAGAAAATGAAAAGCCCCAGACAGTTCAAGTCATGATAAAGCTCTCGAGTAGTAAAATTACTCTGAAGGAATAGAAATGTGTCTGTGTCTGAGAAAGCTGTAGAGAAGCATGCACAGACCATAATATTATTTTCTCCTAAGCCAAGGTGAGCTGGTGATGGCACTGGTTAGATTTATAGAAGTTATGAGCATCTTCTAGTACTGTAAGTTATACTCCAATCACAGCTTTTTATTTTCATTATATTTTTTCTTACTTTATTGATTTTTTTAAATAATTAATTAAAATATGAATTATAATATGATTTGTTTATATCTATGTGATTAGATTATCCGTAATCATGTTATTATTGATTAATAAACTTTAATAGAGCTTTCAAAAGTATCTAGTTTTTAATATGGTTTAAAAAAAACAGCAAAAACGTTATTTATACATCAACATGGAATGTTTTTAATGAAGCATTTTGTATATTGGATCGTTTTTGTTTTGTTTATCATGTAAATCATTTTCATAATAATCATTTCATTTTCGTAAATTTTTTTTTAATAATAATATTTTTTTTATTGTTTAGATTAAAATTTGTTCAAAGGTATACCTGGTCTTTAACACTAAAAAACGATCTTAATGGAAATGTATTTTGGTCTGAAAAATATCTAGGACATTGTATAATTTTTCTTTTTAGCAGTTTATGTAGAAAGTAATGGCGGATGGCTGTTGGAGTTAGACGTGTGTGTATCTTGCTCCCTCCCTAGCGTGATATCTTCACCTTTTGTCGTTGTCCTCTCCTCGTTTTTTACTCAGATTTGTTTAGGAACATAGAGCGGAGTTTTCTTTATCTTTGTCATGGCTGTCATGGTCGAAACAACATAAAAAGGACCCAAACCCGAGACCTTAGTAGATGACGATGATTAGCATGGCGTCAGTCGCGAAGTTAATGGAACAAAGGCGTTCTAGGGTAAGTGGATATCCGGGGCTTAGCACAGAGACATCCATATTCCATCCATACCTGTCAGAACACACTATTTAAAAGTCCCATTAGCTAATAAAATAATAATAATGAGACGTAGTATTTATTTGCAACAACTATTCAAGCGCTAAATGCTGCACGCACAGCGTTGTCAAGGTAACGTTAACGTTTGGTCTGTCGCTCCCTTCACCAAAATGCCCTACACCACTGGTCTCAAACTCAATTCCTGGAGGGCCACAGCTCTGCACAGTTTAGCTCCAACCCTAATCAAGCGCACCTGATCCAGCTAATCAAGGTCTTCAGGATCACTAGAAACTTCCAAACAGGTGTGATTTGGAGTTGGTTGGAGCTAAACTCTGCAGAGCCTCCTCCAGGAACCCTACACCCTTAAAAGAACACACTTCAAGGGCACTTTTGTTTACTTCCTCTGGCAGAGTTTATGGAAAACATTTTCACACTGTAAACAAACTGCTTAAGTTTATTTGTTTAAGTTAGATGATTATAGTTGTAATCACATAATAGGCTTTTTAATCAACAAACATGAACACTTATTTATTTAGAGAAAATTGGTTAAAAACGTTTTCATCACTCTGTGTTAGCTGTTAGCAAAACATTCTTTGAACATATTTTATTAGTTTTTGTACCCCCATCAGAACAAAACATCCAGACAATGTTTCATAAATGCAATTTATGCTAATTCAATCAACAAACACGATTAAGCTGGAATCTGATACAAATAATGAGATGGCGGGAAGCTAAAATCCTCAGTGTAATATTCGAATACGGTATTGTTTACCAAATGTTACAAGCATTTCAACCTAATCATCCCTTCATAAAAGTGTTATTTGATATCTCACGTTTGAAGAACCAAATTTGTGCAAGCATACAAACAGCAGGCAAACACTTATGAAAGCAGTATTATGTCACTCCACAGCATCGATTAGGCCCTCCATCTACAGCGTGCGGCCTATAATTAACCTCCATCCCCCTTTCTCTCTCTCTCTCTCTCTCTCTCACGCCACTCCTCCTTCCTCGTTTTCTTCCCATTACTTTGGACAGCAAAAGTATGATGTGGCGGCACCAATTATAACAGCCTATTTTCTTTAGTGGCTGCAACGAGGTTAAAAGTTGGCTGTAGAAAGCAGCAGCAGAGCCCTCCAGAGACAGCTCAGTTTGCCCACTGCTTATGTCAGCCTCATTAATGGCCATCTCCCTCCACCGCCGCTGATGTATTACTGTCCATAAAAGCATTTCGAAAACCACAGATCAAACTGCAATCCAACTGAAGTACTTTGTCTATGTACATAAAGATTTGATTATGGTTCGTGAAGTGATTTGCGAGCGTGTTTGCTCGGTTTGATCCTCTTGGTGCTCCGAGCCAGGAATTCATTTGAGTGTTTAGCTGTTGTTAATATTGTGCATGGTCTTTGATTTGAAAGTCAAAAGGGCTCATAATAAATCTGATAGAGGCTTCTTGCAGGCCATTTTTTGTGAAAATTAAACAGCACTTTTTCCGTGTCACATTAACTTTTTAATAAGAATAACTAAAGGCACTTATTTTGCGTATGACTATGAATTGTGGGATTGCAGTGAACTACTGTACGTGACTTGGGACACATTATAGAATGCAAAATTGTACATTTATTTTCTAAAATGAATTCAAATATTTCAATAATTGTGTGATTTTCATTCACTTTCATATAATGTATTGTGAATATTAGCAATCAAAAAAATTGCAATGAACTCTTGATTAGAAATGATGCGCAATAATAATTTTCTTTGATTTGATGATATTTTATTTATAATATTTACTTTGATTTTTCTTCATACATCATGTTTTTTTGTTGTATTATTTATTATTAAAACGATTTTTTACTGACAGTGTAAACAAACAAATGTATTTTTATGTTGTCTTAATGCCAGAACCACTGCAGTCATATTTTAAAATAATCATAATAAAATCTATAAATAAGAATACAGTATTAATATTGAAAGGATTATCACAGTATGCACTTTCAAAGTTACAAAAATACACCAAATAACTCCAAAAAACACTTGATGGAGGTTATTGCTGCCAGGGTAAACAATTTATTAAATTCGGGGTTCACATAATTTTCCAACCTGTATAGGATTTATTGAATAAAGTAGGAAAATGAAACATTTATGGATGTTGTTTGTTTAGGCTATATTTGTTTGACTTGGAAGTTAAGATCAAATTCTATGCACAATTTTAGGTCAATGGCAAATATTTTCCTTCTTATCTTGCATGTTAGTGTTTGAGATAACCCAAGAAATATAATGAACTCCACTATAATTGTCTTTCCTTCTCAATCATGACTTCAGATTTGTAGCTCTGACCTTCTCACACAGCGTCATTTAAAAAAAGCTTTACCCAATCTTTGCTGGAGGCTGGATTGTCTCTCAATCACCATGTTCAGATTCAACGTGAAGCTCTGAGTGACCTTTATTCACTCAGATAGTGATATTAGAAACTATTACCCCTCTGATGTGGCACCACGGTCCTTTCTGGTTGAGCAGATCTTCGCCTGTGGCCTCTCCTGATACCAGTGCATCTATCCATCCACCCTCCACAGGGCCTGCATTAGATCTCATTTTAGATTACCTGCTTCTAATGGAAATCCAAGATACCTTTCAGCGACAGGGTCTGAACATACGCAAGCATTTATTTCAGTCCTTCACCTTCCTTGATTCTTCTCCACTCTTGCTAAAGCTCTTTCTTTTAATGTCAACCTAGCAACTGTAATATCCCCTAAAAAAATCTGCTGTTGTTTGGATCAATACTGTAATACCGCTAGACATTGCTCTTCTTTGGTTCATTAGCGAAGGCTGGACAATAATACAACAGTGCCCTCTTCTGGATCATCCACCTTATTGCACAAGGATTTGGAAATTTGCCATGAAGCGGTAATGATGCCTAATTATAACTGGCTGCCATAGAGCTGATGAGGTCTGTACTTCTCAACCCCTACATTCAGAACCCTTTATGTAACACTCAATTAATCTCTCAAACAAGCCAGAGTTTTCTCTCTCCTGCTGGGGGTTGCTTTTGAAAACGAGCCTGTAATAGCACCAGGTGACACACCGCTGGCTGCCAACACTGTATTACACTTAACTGACTCATATGTGCTTTTTGACTATGTATTAAATATGAAACATACTTTTTTAACGCTGACCGGAAAGGGCTTTGTTTGGTAGTTGGTCCTTGAACTTTGACAGCGGTCGTTGAAATAATGATATCAGTCAGTACTTAACAAGCGCTCGAGCACGTTTATAGAGTACAATATCGTGAGTAAATTGCAAATGAGGCACTAATGAGGGTTGTTCTGGAATATCTGAGAAAAATATATAAATATTTACCACGTAGTGTGACATTTACAGAATGGGTAACAATTTATTAATTATACTAATTACACACACAAACATACACACACACACAGCAGCAGCACTAAAACCGAGAATTTGCCTAAAATGTCAGTGCTGTGTATATAATATCTGCATATTTCCTCCTAAAATGCATTTTTCCATTAAAGACAAGGGGTAAGAAACCCCAATCATATAAAGGCTTATATAGGCTCAAAGGCCTTTCTATTCACATTAATCCAACAATTATTACTTTTACTCTCACAATTTCATCTTTTCATCTGACAATTATTACTTTTATCTCTTAATTTAGACTTTTATGTCATGATTATGTCCTTTAAGCATGATTCCCTCCCCCACCCCTTTTTCACATGTGAAAGAAGTGGTCTTCCATAAAAAGCATGTATGATATGCTGATTCTGACCTAGAATGTATGTGACTTTTTATCTTGTAATTTCAACTTATGTCATATATTTAATGTTATAGCTATGAAGTGTTATCTCATAATTATGACTTTTACGTAAAAATTATGATTTACCAAAGCCTTTTTGTTCTTTTTGTTATGTGGCAGAACTGGTCCTCCATAAAAAAAGTATGTTTGATGCTAAATATGATATTTATAGCCTAACCTAGCATCTAGTGTGACTTTTATCTTGTTATTTTGACTAATGTCATAAGCTAGACTTTTATCTCATGATTAAGACTTAATAATTAATATACACTCTTTTATCCGTAATAATGGCTTTTTATCTCACACTTTCTATTTTATGTCAAGATAATGAGTTTTATATTAATAATTATGATTTACCAATACATGCTATTTCATAAAAATGTACATTTAGGCCTGTGTATATCAGTTTAATTCTGTAATATTGTTTATTTATTTATTGTAAACACATTGAGCCCAGTGCCATCAGCAGGGCAGTTTTTTCTATAATTATCATTTGGCTCCAAAGTTTTAATTTGATGCTAAAACTTTAAAGGTGAGTACCATCTCCCCTACCATCCTTATGTCTTTAGCTGAAAAACATATCATGATAAATGTACATTTAGACGACGAGTACTGGCTTGAGAATATTTCCCTTCCTTTCTAACATCTGTGACAGAAATGGCAACAGTACTCTAGAGGAACAGTGACCTTTCAGAAAATCCATTGTTCTCTCACACAAATCCTTTAGATGATGTTATGCTAGTTTGTAAGGCGGAAAGATGCACCTTTAACTTCAACAAGATATTTTTAACAGTGGTGCAGCTTCTTACAGATCCATTGGGGGGACAAAACCTAGAAAATATTTGGTTATTATAGGCCTAGTACCAAGAGAGTGCTCCTTTTACCTGTGTTCATCTGCAATGCAAGAGATAAAGAGAAATGAAAAAACTCCACAAATCTGTGAAGAACATGTTATCCAGGATCATTTGTAGTTGAGAGGATGTGAACACTTGCGCAAGAAGATCACATGGTTAATGCCACACATTTACTTTGAAAGAAATAGGAAAGAAAGAGCAGATTTTGAAATAATTTGTATTCAAAAATCTATTGTCTGGTTTAAAATAGGTTTGATTCATGACTCATTCAGTCAGAGTGTGTTTGACAAGTGGGCAAATGTATTATTTTCCATTGTAATTCTGAACGTTTCTCAGTCTGCAGTTATGCCGAATGACAGACGCTCACCACAGGACAACAGAAGGAACTTGAGTGGGCTGCCTTTTTTCACATGTATTAGTATAATCTCATGTCTGAATAAAAATGTTTTTGTCAATCAATATGCGAGTTATGCCTTTAAAACCTAAAAATGCGTATCATTTAAGCTTCCGTGTAAACACTGGCACAATTCTGTTTTCTTTGTTTTTGAGTGTCCCATTTTTGCAGCACTGCAGACTTTGCAAGGTACTTCTGGTCCCTTTGGACAAAGTTTTTTTATATTCTTGATCACAAAGATTAGAGGTTTGATTGATTCTGTCTACCTTCACCAATAAAGTGGCCGTATTTTCCCAGGGCTACATTGAGACAAAAAATTAAATTGAAAAAGTGAGATGGGGGAGAGAAAATACCAAGACTCTAACTCAGTCGAGCCATCAGGAGTTTTTATGGTGCCTGAACAGATGATTGATTACAGGTTTGAAGGTTTGTGGGAAATAGTCTTTCTCAGTGAGCACACGTGAAAACACTGATTGTATGTTTCATATTGTAATTATAAAACATGTGTCCCAACGAACTTCTGAAGACTCTCGCCCTTTCTTCTCCCTCCAGCATTTTTCTTTAACCAAGAAGAAACCACTGTCCAAAGTTCTCAAACTCAAATCTCAAACTGTAGGATTTTTTTTAAAACATTTGTCTTCTTTTCTCAGAGACTACACACAATAATATTTTACTTACAGTATTAATGTAATAGTATTAATTAGTTAATACAATAAAAATAGACCAGATTATAATGTACAAATATTTCAAATAAGCACACTTAGTACAAAAAGTCAGAAATTAGACAATATCACATTACTGATTTTAAAAAAACAATATATTGAGTATTACATATAGGATAAATACATATAGCCAGTATATACAGTATAGTTTTCATCTTCATATAATACTTTTAGATAATAGAATAGAATAGAAAATTAAAAGTTGTAGCTACACTAGTTAGAGTGGGTTACATCCTTTTTTGCTAAAATATATTCAACAGCAAAATTCAAGAACAGTCTTTAATATTTTAATATGACATAATGTTCATTACATATTTTAAATATTCAATGCTTCAATTCAGTCGTACATTTCTTTTTTATTTCATAGTGTTGCCCCTACCTCATAGCTAAGATAAGATCAAGTCTTTTATGGCTCCCAGTGACATCGTGAGTATATGTAATGCTTAAATGGTTTTTGTATCCTGAGGGTTACAGATGGAGGGAGGAACAGTGAGTCGGTGAATACAATTTCTGACTTCACCTTTATCTAACTTTAGGTTAAATGTTATTCACATTGCTCACTCTCGTTTATGTCCAAAGCAACTTACATTGCATTCAAGGGTCACGTGCAGTATTATGACTTCTTGCATGGGAATCAGTTATTTTGAGTTTCAAAATAGCAATACATTAATTTAATATAGGAATAGATATAGTTCAAATGCATAAACAGCAAAATATATACACAAAATAAATAAATACTGGATATCTAAGGGGGAAGAGACTTTTACATCTTTTTGTTTAATGAAATAAAAAGATACTTTTAAAGAGAGCATACAAAAAACATTCTATGACTGCTATTAATGTAAGTAATGTAGAGTGTTACAATTGTAACCAGACGCGCCTATTAGGCTGCACTACAGCTAAAGGAGACAAATGCTCTGAGAACATCACCTGCGAACGTGAGAATGCAAGTCTCCGTCCAATAGAATGAGGCTGTGGGCGTGTCCTCCTGCTGCCATCCATGCACAAGTTAAAACTGAGCTCGCGCTGAGACTGTGGGAATGCCGCGCGAGCATCCTGGCGCGTGTGTGGGATTTCTCAACTTTCTGTCTTTGTCTCCTCTTCCCTCCTGGATGTAAAGCATAAGAGCGGAAAACCCCATCGAGCTCTATTTGGATATTTCATGTGCCCAAGAACCTCCTGTGGCTGTGTACACTGCGCGTTCAGCATGGAACTTCATAGATTTCTCATTCTCTTGCTTTCATTGACAGGTAGTTCAGCGCGAGGAGTTGAAACGCACGGATTGTCGTACGCCTACACGCCGGAACTCTCCGAGGACGCGATACTGGTGGCAAACAACGGCATACACGTGCCTTTCGGGAGATCTGTTTACATCGATCCGATCAACGACTTGGTCATTGAAGTTCAGCCTGGAGACAGGTGCAGTATTACCGTTCTGGATAATGAGCCGCTGTCTCAGCGACCGGGACATGTGTCTCCTAAAAAGTTCCCGTGTGAATTTGGTCCTAACGATGTGAGATACTCTCACTTCGGTTCTAGGAGCCCTGCGGGTGACAGGGTGAAGCTGCAACTCAGGTATGACACTCAAACCGAAACTATCATCATCCCCTTTATGCTAGAGGTAGAGGTTGTTTTCACACAATTGGAGATCGTTACTAAGAACATGCCTCTTATTGTTAATAAACTGCGTGGGACTAGTAATCCAATTGGCAGAAAGGTTTTAGACTTCACCTACGATAAAACCTCAGAAAAATGTGAGGTAACATCACTGGCAGCCAACAGTGCACTTCCTAGATATGGTAAAGTTGTTGATGAGAGCAAACTGGAGAAAATGATGGATTGTGACCTGTTTCTCAAATCAGATATCCGCTATGAGCACACGTCTACCCACAAGTCTCCTAATAAGGATTACATCCCAATGGTTGTGGAGCTACGGAGCAAAGAAAATAATTTACTGAAACAAGAGTTTTTCCATGTGATGATTCGGATAAAAGAGGGTGACGAAAACACTCCCCCTAGACCAAGTTTTGTGTCTATGATGATGATGGAAGTTGATCAGTTTGTTATGACGGCTTTAACTCCTGATATGCTGGCTGCGGAGGATTCAGAATCCAATCCTGATGATCTCATTTTCAACATCACCTCTCCTCTGTCCTTTGAGGAGGGCTATATTGTGAGTACAGACGATAGGAATTTACCCATCACGTCCTTTTATCAAAGGGATCTCAAAGATTTGAAAATAGCATACAAACCTCCCTCCTTAGACTCGGATACAGAGAGGATCTTTCAGATAGAGTTTGAGGTCATTGACACAGATGGTGGCATTTCAGATCCTTTTGCTTTCATGATTGTTGTGAAGCCCATGAATACATTAGCGCCAGTAGTCACTAAGAATACCGGCCAGCTTTTATATGAAGGCCAGTCTAGGTCTTTGTTTACTCAGAACAATTTAGAAATAAGTGATGAAGACAACCTGGACAGCGTGAGGATAACGGTGGTTGATGGACTGCGCCACGGTCAGTTAACTGTCCTGGGCACCAACAGGAAGTATTTTACACCGGCTGATCTGGAGGTCGGCATTGTGGTTTACCAGCATGATGGCAGTGACACATACAGTGATAATATAATATTCAGAATGTCAGATGGCAAGAATGAAGTAGAATTTTTGTTCCCTATCACCATTGTGCCCACAGATGATGAGCCACCCGTTATAAATGCAAACACTGGGCTGATTTTATTCAAAAATCAGATGGTGCCCATCTCAGAGCTCATGCTCAGTGCAGCAGACATCGACTCAGAAGATTCCACCATTAAATTTACAATCGAGCCTCCATTATCTGCTATTGGCGAGGTCGTGGTGAGACAATCTGAAGCACCCGAGGACCCATCCTCCTGGAAGTTTAGTGCAGAAGATGGTGTGTATGAGAAAGTGGTGACGCAGTGGCTCCAGAAAGATATTACAGATGAAAAGCTCTTCTATAGGCACATAGGTCCTCACATCACAGAGATGGTTACTGATCAGTTTGTTTTTAGAGTACAAGATGATGCCGATCCTCCCAACCAATCTGATGAGAATTCGTTCGTTATTAAAATTTTACCTATTGATGATATTCCCCCCGTGCTGTTCCCAGGCACATCTTTGCAGATGACAGTACATGAGTACCAGCTAACTCATTTCAGCAAGAATGTTCTCCGTTACACTGACTTGGACTCTGAAGACCGTGACCTGAAATATACAATAACTCAAGTTCCAACTGACACGGATGAGAATAATCCCATTAAATTTGGGACTATTGTTTTGACTGACAGTCCCGATACTGACGTAACAGAATTCACCCAAGCGCAAATTAACCATCATAAGATTTCCTACAGCCCACCAGACCTTGAGCTTGGCATCACACCTCATGTGGTGCAGTTCCATTTCACAGTAGAGGACACTGCTGGAAACAGTGCTAATGGAGTTTTTACAATTTTCCTGCAGCCTGTGAACAACAAACCCCCACAGATAACAAACACTGGATTCACTGTCCTTGAGAGAGGGGTGCATGTCATCACGAGTGCCGAACTTGACGCAAATGACCTTGACACTGACAGTAAGCATATTTCATTCACGCTAAGTCAAACTCCTCAGCATGGACATGTTCAACATGCGTTTACTGACTTAAAAAAAGCAAGTAGTTTCAATTTGGTGGATATCTCGGATGGTAAAGTATCATATATCCACAATGGAGATGAAACGACAAGTGACTCTTTTAAATTAGATGTTAGTGATGGTGTGCATGTTGTAACGATCACTGTAAAGGTAGTGGTAAAGCTTATTGATGATGAAACACCAACTCTCAGCCTCTCAAAAGGCACCTTTGGCTCTCGCTTGGACGTGCTGGAAAACGGTGCCACTGAAATTACCACCAGTGTTATCCAGGGAAAAGATGAAGACACTGATGACCTGAGGTTGACGTTCATTGTGGAAGAAGCCCCTAAGAATGGAGAAATTCTGGTGAGTGGAGTATCCTCAAGCAGATTCACTCAAGCCGATATCATCAGTGGTCTTGTTGTGTATGCTCACACTAGCGGTGAGATTGGTCTCACTTCAATAGAAGACTTTTTCAACCTGACCCTCTCTGATATGTCTGATGAGTGGACTGTAGGGGGTAACCGGGTAAACGGAGTCCGTGTTCATGTCACCGTTCTGCCTGTAGATAACCAGACTCCAGTGGTCACGGTTGGCCCTACCTTCACCGTCTTTGAGGGGGATAAAAACACAATTGGTAGGCATCATATTAGGGTTGAAGATAAAGACACACCAGTTGAGGACATCCTGTGCACCATCATTGTTCAGCCCTCATCAGGATACTTGGAGAACATCTCTCCAGCACCAGGCTCAGAAAAGTCAAGGTCGGGAATGGCAGTAAGTGCTTTTACCATTAGAGATGTGAATGAAGGTCATATACATTATGTCCAAAGCATACATAAAGGAGTTGAGCCAGTGGAGGACAGGTTCACGTTCAGATGTTCAGATGGTGTGAATTTCTCCGAGAGACAGTTCTTCCCAATTATAATTATTCCCACCAATGATGAAAAACCAGAGATTTTCATGCGAGAGTTTGTTGTGATGGAGGGCATGAATGTTATCATTGACACGCCGCTCTTGAATGGAGTCGATGCTGATGTTCCTGCAGAAGAGCTGACATTTATCATCACCAAACCCCCAAATCATGGCTTCATCCTCAATCAGCTTGCAAGTGGCTCGGTCCCAATCACAAATTTCACTATGGAGCAAATCAAGGAAGCCTCAAGCATAATTTATGAACATGATGATTCTGAAACCACTGAGGACAAGTTTGATGTTGTTCTTGTAGATGGGAAACATTCGGCTGAGGCCACCATCATGATCATGATTATCCCTGTGGATGATGAAACACCAAGGCTCGCCATTAACGATGGACTTGAAATCGAGATTGGTGAGACAAAAGAAATAAACAGTAAAGTACTAAAAGCTACCGATCTGGACTCAGATGATGAGTCTCTTACTTTCATAATTCGCTACGGTCCCGGTCAGGGCTTCCTTTACAGAAAATCAGCAGGATATGTGGGAAAAAGATCTGCTGGGTCTCTTGAGAACATAACAGTTGGCATGAACTTCACGCAAAGCGAAGTGAACAAGGGTCTCATTCTGTATTCTCACGATGGACAGGAAGGCATTCGAGACCTTGTGAAGTTTGACGTAACAGATAGCATCAATCCTCTAATTGACAGATACTTCTATATTACTGTGGACAGCATTGACATGGTGTTTCCTGATGTCATCAGCAAAGGGGTGTCTCTTAAAGAAGGTGGCAAAGTGACACTCACAACAAACCTCCTCAGCACTAGTGATCTCAACAGCCCGGATGAGAACTTAGTCTTCAGCATCACAAGAGCTCCAGTGAGAGGGCATTTGGAAAGCACAGATTCACCAGGCATGCCTATTGTGTCCTTTACCCAATTACAGCTTGCCGGGAGCAAGATCTACTACATCCATACTGTCGATGATGAGGTCAAGATGGACAGCTTTGAGTTTGAGGTGACCGATGGCTACAACCCTGTATTCCGCACGTTCCGTGTTTCAATTATTGATGTTGACAATAAAAAGCCAGTACTGACCATTCATGACCTTCTAGTGACAGAGGGACAGAATAAACTCATCACGCCATTTGAGTTGACCGTTGAGGACCAAGACACAGCTGAGCACCTTCTCAAATTTACAGTCACACAGCTACCCATTCACGGTAAACTGCTCTTTAATAACAGTCGACAGGTGACTTCGTTCACAAAGCAGGACCTGAATGAGAATATGATCAGCTACAAGCATGATGGGACCGAGTCAGACAAGGACAGCTTTTCGTTTACAGTCACTGATGGCACCCATTCAGATTTTTTTGTTTTTCCTGATACCGTTTTTGAGACCCAAAAGCCTCAGACCATGAAGATTACCATTGTGCCAGTGGACAACGGTGTGCCACAGATTGTGGTTAACAAAGGTGCAACGACTTTAAAGGTCTTGTCTGCAGGTCACTTAGGTTATCAGATCACAAGCAAAGTCCTGAAGGCGGTGGACAGAGACAGCAGCCCTGAGGTTTTGGTTTTTCATATCACCACACAGCCAGAGCATGGCTACCTGATCAACCTGGACAGAGGGAATGACTCAATCAACATCTTCACACAAGGTAATGTATGATCAGAAATGTTCTTAGAACCTATGATTGGTTTCTGTGAAATCTTATTACTTTGTTGTGCTAGAACTGTGCAGTGTAGTGCTCTGCCAAAAAAAACCTATTTCAAGATATGCATTTAAGAATTGTCTCCTACAGAAATATTATGTGCCTGTCATGTTCAGGACAGGTTCTCTGGTCTTATTAATGCTTGAAATAATGTAGGTTCCATCACAAAACAGGCACTTTGCCCTTTGTCAAGAGTGCACGCTGTAAGATGTGTCTGTCTTCTAGCCTTCGGCTTAAATTCTTGATGAGACAACTAGAGCATTCACACATCTCCTTTCAATTATTAAGCTCTCATACGTTTGCCTTCTAACGTCCCTGTAGTAAGAAAGTAGTTACTGGTTACAGACAAGCCACATTAAAAAGAGTTAAGAGGTGAATAGTGTAATTTTTCTGCTGCTAGCCATAACAAACAGACTTTGGAGGGTTTTTGAGCGTCTTGACTGGGTTGTATCAGCAGCATGAGTTTTGTACTAATGCCTCGTTGCTCAAATAAACAGGTAGCCCCATCTATCACACACTCAAACTTTAACTTTAAATACTCAATGTCATGATTCTTTGCTTTGTAACTTGTTTTATCTTTGTAATATCTTAAATAATTGTTTTGTTAGCTTTTGTATAGCTAAACTAGCATATATATATATATATATATAAATTACATTGAAATGAAAGATCTTGAAGAGTTTTCAGATCTATAAACATATATTCAGCTCTCTCTGTTTAGAAAAGTAATGATAAAATCTGATCCTTCAAAAGGATACAAGTTTATCCTTAAATATAACGTTTTATAATAATGTTTGTCTAAACAATCAAGAAACATAAACTAATGTTTTTATATGGCATTAAACAAAGCTATAAATGTTTAATATAATATAAATAGGTTCATAGTATATCATTTTTAATAAACTAAACTGTTTGTTATTTGAACAACCAGGATGCTCATCTACAGATTAGACTTCTAAACTAATAATCTATTTTTTATCATGTAGCCTGGCTTCTCAATTTTAAAACCTCCCCACCCATCAGCCACAATAAGATTTTGTTCAGAAACAAGGTATTAATGAGCACAGGTTTTTGGCTTCTAAAGCATAAATGCACTCCTTCAAACATGAGAGCCATAGTGAGAAGATGTGAAATCCATGTCAGGCTAACTTAGTCTGAAATGTATCTCAGACATTGGAAGAGGCAGAAGTGTGAGAGGGAGAGAGCGGGAGAGACCTGGCAAACCTGACTTGACCTCATCAGTATGAGCAGTGAAGCAGAAGGGACAATCACTTCTCTTTATTTACTTTGCCCTTTCCCCATATTCTGCTACCGCTTGCTCTTTGGCATTTGCTAAATATTTTACGATGAGAGTGTGTGCTGGCGATGAAAGAAGACATTTTATTTTCAATATGAAAAGCGGTTTCATCCATGCATAAAGAATCACAGGTTTACATTTTTATGAGGCTTCTTCCTCTGATATCAATAATTTAAAGAAGTGGGTCAGAGCAAGGGGAAGAGAGAGCCAGGTTGATCATGGTACACCGTAACCTAACCACAGTCTTCAATGCAGAAGTGGTTAAGGGGTCTAATTTGAGAGATGGGACAGAACAGATGTAGGGAGGTTTAGGTCTGTGTTTAAAATTCTTGTTCTCGCCTGTCATTATATAACAGCTCTTCACCTGTTTTGCTGATTGTTTTGTGACTCACTTCCTACTGCTTTTGTGAAATTCTCACCTGGATTTATTAAAACCCAAAAACCCTTTTATCTACATGTTTTTTCTTTTTTTGCAAAACCGAACATGCTCTTTGAAATATAATGCAGATATTTTTAGCTTGATCGGCTTATGAACAATTTTATCTTGAGGGTTTCACTCTAGGGTTTGAAGATCATAAAAACAAAGATTTTCACAGATTGTTTTGAGAGATATTTTCTCATGAATGAATAATAAATTGCATTGTGCAGTTTAATTTTACAGTTTTGTGTTTGTGTGTGTCCTCAGCTGACATAGATGATCTTAAGATCTGCTATATCCTGAAGGACGAAAACAATGCCACCAGTGACGTCTTTAGTTTCACCGTGGAGGACAATGGTAAGGAAAATTGGATTCATTTTACAAGAAAATGAAATGTGCCAATTTTTCAGGCTTTTAAGGGTATGATTATGCAATTAGAATTATTCATTAACACATTTAGCCATATAACATCAGGAATTATACAGCACAAATCATTTGAATTCATAAATGATATAATGTCCTCTGATTTTACGTGTCATTGCATATCAAATAGCCTTGCGTGATTAATTTTGAACCCTTAGACAGAGAGGGATATATTTAGATATGTAGCATTTAGTTAGGCCTTTTCTTTCCATGATAAGTGAACTGTCTGCGTGTTCAGCTTATTACATGCTGTGCTACCTTTCAAAAAAATTGAAATGAGTTTTTAGTACATCAAAGAAAACTTAAAAGTGAGTTGTGTGGGTTACAGTGACCCTAAGAACATATTTCAACAGGGCAGGATTAAATCTGGTGAAGCATAGATAATCATGTATAAATTAGGTTGAACGTGATGATCCAGTCACTGTTGCTGGAAAAGCTTGTTATGACCTTGTTATGATTAGTGATTTGTGTTTTATTTGGATGTGGGAAATTCACACTACAAAGCACACCTCAGAAATGGACATTGTGGATTGTAGGGTCTGCATACATGGAACACTGCTTGGTCTGCTTGGTTCATAAAGCTAGAGGCAAGAAGACACATAATTAGAGCCTGTAACCATGAGTATAAGACGGAACACTTGTCAGGCTTACAATTACTTTGAGTATTAGAGGGTCTCTGGTATTGGAAAGAGTTGGGAAAATACAAGCTCTATAAGAAAACAGCTGCTTTAACTGCTGCATTGGGCATTTGTGTCTCTCCCATGCATAAAATCACCAGCTATTTTATAAAACTAGATAACCATTACAGTCTGCTTAGGACCTTCAAGTCAAGAGGCTTTTTTAAAGGATTGTGCAGTGGCTGCATTTTGTGTGTTTTTTTTTTTTTTGTTTTTTTTTTTAAAACAGTTTTGAAGGAACCTTGCTCATTTTAGATTTTGCGATTTTTTTTATTTTTTATTTATTTATTTTTTTCAAAACTGCGTTGGACGTATAGGGTTGACATGGATTGACCCTAATTAATTTAGTCTGTATTTATTTTAATAAACATTTACTTATTACAAAAAATATTATTTATACTTTATTTTACTTTTCTTTTTTTTATCACAAAATTCAGATTTAACATTCAGAATTAAAAATGCATTCAGTTGGCAGGACCACTTTTTAGAATTGGTCTTTGGTTTGTGTTTCTATTTGTTCCCTTCACTTTTTTACTCGTCTTCCCTCTCCCTTTGGAAGCATTTGTCCCTCTGTCGGTCATCTCTTAATTCAGGCAGGAAAGAGTGAGGAGTAGGAACTCGTTGGTATGCAGCTGTGTTGGTGTCTGACCCCTGAGCCCAGTGGGTCATTACCGGTTTTGTTTCTTTGCATTTCTGTGGATAGTTTCACTCTATTGGTTATGAAGGCATTTATTTTATTGGAAAGACCTCAAGCAGTAAGGGGACTATCTGTATCTTTCTCATCTCATTTTACAGATGTAGTGTGCAAACACAAAAGGTCTCAGCTGAGCTGTTTTTATCATGAGGTGCCTCAAGGCTTTCTCCTAGGACTTTTTTTTTTTTTTCACATTTGTGCAATAATGTACAGCTTCAGCATGAAATTCAGTGATTACAACCACTTTGCCACATTATGCCTGAGGAAACTGAGCTAATTAGACTATCTTAGTTTGTGCTTGTCCAAAAAGCCTGCCAACCACAGCCAACATCATAAACTCCATTTTACAGGCAATTTGTGTTAAACAGCTGCATTTATTTAACTCTGTTAGACTACGACTTCCGTTTTTTGTACAAGTAGTATTCCAGAGGGGTTTAATTAATTGTTTTGTTTTCTAAAATGTTCTTTCTTTGCGTTCCCTATACTGATGAGGTGGCTGTTTTTAAATGAAAAGAGCCATTATCATGTTTTCCACATGCAGTTTACAGAGCCTTTTTGAGTTCAAGATTGTGACCTCTTAAGAGATTTGTGTGCACTTTTTTTTAATTTATGAATCAGCAATGTTTTTGTTGCACAGCTGAGGCTGAATGCGAGCTTTATTTTAGTCTGTAAACTGTCCATCAGAGTTTGGCCTAGATCATCTAGTTTTTTCTTTATCTTTGCCTCTGTTTCATTTGCTCTGTTCCAAAACCTAGCAAGCTGCCTCCAGAGACAACATTGTAAAGCATCAAAGGCGCACTGCTGATGCTAAAGCAGTTCCAAAATGTAGGCGATTTCATTATTCTGTTTCCTAAAGCCTCATTCACACAGTTGATAGAGGTCAGCGAGGCGCTGGGCTGTTGGTTTAACAGTCTCTGAAATCACCAACTTTCATTAAAAAAGAATGATATCCAGTTGTTTTGAAACTGTTAGACAAAACTGTCACTATATTGTTAATATACCTTACAAAACCTTTTTCTTTTCTTTTTTTTTTTAGCAAGTATCCCTTAGAAAAGGTAACAAGCAACAAGCTCATGAAGAATGAATAGTGGGAAAGGCAATTAATACATTTATTTTAATTTCATTCAATACAAAAACCTTAGCCTATTGTATGTAGTCATTGAGGCAGTTTACAAGGTTTGAAAACAGACCTTATATTGAAACTTATTTTCGCATAAACGCCCCTCTCTATTTGAACTATTTTGCAACTCTTACCTCCCAAACTTAATGGGTAAAAGAGGATAGATTTATCAGTTACCCTTCCTTTGCAAAAGGTCATGGGTAGCACTTATTCTGAATCCTCTACACCTCTCACTGCAATCATGTCTCAGAGGCAGAGATAGAAATATGACAGGAACGACTACAGAGACACACAGAGGCTACAAAGACCAGAGGAAAGCTTTATGTGATGCATCATAGCTCTGCTGTGGGACTTGGGGATTTAAAAAAAAAATATATTTTTTATACTAGCATTTGCTGTAAAGCAAAAGCACAATTATGTACTTAAATATTTTTTTTCTATGTACTGTTAAAAAGAAAATTCGTTTATTTTCAACAGACTTGACCATCGACGAAAATGGTGCCCATTTTATGCCATTTTAAACCATTTCTGTTTCCTGGAAAGCAATTTTGCAGACTGTTCACCACCTTTTAGGTTGTTCCTAAAGCTCTGTTGTGTCTGGGTTAACAAAAAAAAAAAACCCTCATTGCTGGCTCTGTTTTCCCCAGTGTATACCTTGTATTGTGAAGGTTTTTTTTTTACAGAGGATTTGTTGAACAGAATCCAGGGCGCTGTAGGAACAACACAGAACAATGCTAATCTTAGTTTGTGCAGTTTATTTTCTTCTCCCATATCAAATTAACCAGAAATACCATTGCAATAAAACATTTTATTCTCATTGTTGGCTAGACATAAGATTGTGTATTCTAATGTGGATTAGCAAGCACAGAATTCCCCCTGAAAGCTCCCCACTTCAGACTAAACCAAAGGTGGGATGTTTTGTTTGGTTTAGGGTGTAGCGCAGGTATTTAGGGTCAGTTCATGTGTGGATTTCTGGATTAACCTTAGACCCGCGTGGCTGACTGTTTCAGTGACAAAACCACACCTGCAGGTATGGTTAAACATTTCAAAGTGCCGCTGATCGAGTGGACAGGTGACGGACCAGTTATAGTTTTGAAACTTCTATCTTCAATCAGTCTGCTGACAGCTAAAGGATCTGCTGTTCTTGCAACAAAGCTCTACTAAATAAGGTTATCCAGGTCATTGGTGAAGACAGAGGCACAGAAGAAAGTAATTAGGGGCATCCAGGGAAGTCGTGACCTTTGGTGAAGATAACTTCCTGTGTTTTGTGAGGTTGTGGACCTCTGAGCAGCCTGGATGCTTTATTGCATGACTACATGTCCTTGTTGAATGTTTCCAAGTTCTTCTAGACTAGCTTAGTTTTTTCAATCCGACCAGAAAACATTAAAGCAGGCAGCCAAGACTTTGTGGAGCTAGACAAGGAGAGGCCGGAGGAACCATAAAATCAACAACAAGCTGCTGTTTTTCGCTTAAACGTGCATGTGTTGGTAGTTAATTACCTTTTTTCTTCATTTTCTGCTCTTTGAGATGCACCTGTCCCCATTTCTCACATTGAAAAACCAAAAGCAGCTTTGATGACTAGATATATTCTGTTCTTTATGTTTCTGATCAATCATCAGTGGTGATTTTTCATCCTTCTTTATAGGCAGGCATAAACTGACACAACTGTTATCGTACTTATCCACTGTCCAAGTAATCATCCTGGAAATCAATATAGAAACATGAGTAATACTTTGCGCTACTTTGATAAACAGGCCTCAAAGTAGCGCTTATTTATGACTTGTTGAAATAAGTTTTGGGAGAGTGGTGCTCATGAGGGTTTGTTGATGTTGATGCTGTCGGCACAGATTTAATAAAAAGAAGGAATTGTGCTTTATGACACATAATGTTTCTCAGTCATTCCCATATTCAGATTTATTTTCCAGCCCTGGTAGTATAAGACCCTCATGAATCACTAGATTGTAAGTACCCTCAGGGGTCATCTCCATTTGACTTCTGTCAGACTTTATCCAGTCACTCAGGAGGATTGAGAGCGTATCGGATGAATTATTTGTGAGCTCTATTTTTAGATGCTGTTAAGAAGTTCTTCAAAGTTTCTGGATCGACTAAAGCTACTCGTGCGCCAGACGCTGATTAGCTTTTAATGAGTTATTCTCAGTGAATGTCAGCTGTTGTGCTGTCGTGTCTTTCTAGGAAACTCTGTCTGAACTATCGGGCTCTGAAACGCTACTGTTTAATAAAGTCATTAGGGGCTTTTTGTGTGAGAAGCTTCATGGAGTCTGTCAGTATCAGGGTTTGGACAAATCCACTGGGCTTCAAAGCAACTGTCAGAGGCAAAGCTAATGAGAGCATCTTATTGTTCAGCTTGACAACAGAACAAATACAACCGAATTGAAAATCTCATACTTGGTTAACATTTCTCAAAATATTACACTCAAGGATGTGACACCTTAATATTTTCTTTTCTTTTTGTTTTTATCATTTTCTTAACCTCATTTACTTGTATGATCATCCTTTAAAATTGTTCAGTGACACCGTGGCATGTTTTTCATGGACAAACACCGCTCACGTTCTTTAGAAATCCATTTGAATTTGTTTGTCTTTGGGGTAACTGATGGTGTTGTGTGTGTTTGGCTCATTGACCTGAATGAACACCCTGAACACAGAATAGCGGAGTCCTTGAGCTGAGAGCTTTTCTTTACTCGCAAATGGATTTTGGCGACATTTAAACCACACCCTATCTATCACTTCTTTCTTAAATTGACACGATGAAAGAAAAAGTGTCAGTGCTGCTTGGATAATGCGCTGCATTAATACCCTGTTATTGACTGCAGAAATAGGAGAAATGCTTCTAGCTTTCTTATATCCACTCATAAAGGTATAATAAAACATAAATCAAATCAAATATTGTTTACTGTTACCTTAATATGTGATTATCAGTATCTTTGTTTTTACATACAATTGGCTGTTGCCATTATGACTTGATATTTATTTCTATTTACTACAGATGTCTTATCTGCAATCCAAAATTGCCTCAAAATATGAGTCGATAAGTCCTGATGGACGAATAATTATTTAGACCACTATGATAATTCAACCAACCATGTGGCTTATGCTCCTACTCTTCACAAAATGCCAAATATAATCACTTCAACATGCAAAACGTTTTATTTTCCTTCATTCTGAATTTGTATACGCTGCATATCATCTACCGAATGGTTGTCACCTAGCAACCTGGCTAATATCGAGTTAGGAATACAGTGGCATTGGCAACATGTCAACTTTTTCCAGTCTTGATATCTCTCAGGCAAGGTTAGAAAGTGAGATATTAGGAGCCTGGGGTTAGCTTGAGGAAATCAAGTGAAACAAGCATAGAAAAGTCATGAATATACATGGTCTAGCTTGAAAAATCGGGAATTAGTCTCTGATGCTTTGCGTGCACGTGAAGTGGGTTATCAATACGGGTGCAGACTGCGATGCATGGCGTGAATATAGATTAAAGATGCAGTTGTTCTGTAGGCACGTGTGCACAAAATTATATGTTCACACAGACTTTCGCTAGAGATTTAATCACAGGCTTTGTAATGTTTGAAGTCCATGGTCTTTTGGAGGTTCTTTCATTGTTTAATCTATTAGAGGTGTAGACTGCCTTTGAAAGCATCTCGGTCTGGTTGGGTCAGTCATTACAATGGTAATCATTCAGTATCATAGAATAAATTTTTTATTTTTTTAAACTAAACAATGGTAATTTAGGAATATCTGGGTGATAGAAATAATGTGAGATACACCAAGAATAGTGAAGCCAGGCATGTGACGTGTAAAGTCAGCATACACAAGATATAAATATTTCATCATGTCTGTTCTGCACCGAACTGCATTCTTTTATACAAACAAACCTTTAGTTTTAGTTTGTGTGGGAAACTTCTGAAGCACTCTGCTTTAGGTACATGCGTGTAGAGATAGTATAGTATAGTATAGTATACTGTATAAAAATGTATTTTCTGTTTAAAAAAAAAAAAATGCTGGATCCTTGTAGTATAAACTAATTGTGCTGTAAAACCTGAGAAGGTAGGTTTTCCCAAATGGGGAAATTACATGTAAGTTGTAGCAATATGAGAGAGTTATTTACCATAAAGCCCTTAAGTAAACAACTGGTGGTGTGTACATTGTTATGATGTAAATGATCACTAATTAATCCCTTTTGAGTCGATTGTATGAGCATCATTTTCATAATGTATTAGCAGGAACATGTGTACGCAGAACTCCGCAGAATCGTAATGACTTTTGAAAAGTTTTGCTCTCCACTTTGTGAATATTTTTAAATATTTAAACAAATATTTTATAGAGCGCTGCAGGAATGAATCCTGTAACCTAGGAGTTCGCATTTTGATACCTCCGGTTCCATCGTGGGGTTTTTTTTAATGTGTTTTTGGTTGAATGCCTGAAATGAAGTCTGTGGTTAACACAAGCTCAAGATACAGTATTTTCATGTTTTATTCAATGACATAAAATAGTAATACCTCTTTTTTAAGTTAACTAATGGCTAAATGCGACTACAGAGCTTTTTTTTAACAGAAAAGCTGCTTTTATAGCCTCATTATGTTTATACTTGAGCTCTAGTTAAGTATTCTAACTAAGACTTTCCAATTTGTTGCATTTATATAAAGACTGAGAGAGTTGATAGTGGTGATGGTAAAGTCACGTAACAATGGTGTAGTGTCTTTATAGTCTACATTTAGCTTTTTACTTTTGACTAGTGCTGTCAAATGAATAATTAATCACAAACAAAATAAATGTTTTTGTTTACATTATATATGTGTTTATACTGTGTATATATACAGTAAATACACACAAACGGTATATGTTTTCAAAAATATTACACATTTGAACAGGTTTAAGGTTTTGGAGAATAAAATGTGAAAATTTGTTTGAAATAATGTTACATTGTCATGTAGTGTAACACAAAATTTATGTAAAAATGTAAACAACATGCTTATTCTCACTTGCACATATTAAAATATATAAACGAATGAGGGACAATATAGAATGTAATTGTTTTAAATTGGTAAAAATTGGTCTCACTGACAAATGGGCAAAGTTTGACAAATGGGATAGCTGCAAATTAAAAAAAAAAAATTACAGCTGATTTGTTTTCGAGGGGAAAGTAATTAGTCTTTTAATATTGTCATAAATTGATTTTTGTTGTAAATATGCCTGAGACAACTGTTACACTAAATGACATTTTAGTGGGTGTCTTCTGTACATCAGGGAAAAGATGTATGTATATATTTTTTCTGCTAAGAAAAACAAAAATAAAATTGCTATTAAATTAAACCGGAAACTTATTAATTTTTATTATATATTTTTTAAAGCAGTATTTCACTTATTGTTTTATGCTTAAACTCTTTTTTGTCTTTTCGCCCCATTTACTTCTATTTAAAATCATATAAATTATATTTTATATATAAATTGTGGGTATTTATATACATCTAATAAATATACACATATATATTATGTAAAAAAAAATCGCAATGACAGCACAACTTCTTACTATAGTATGTAAGCATGAAAATTTAGAGAGGTTGTGGTTATTTGTGTAGATTTTTATGATGTGAAAAACATGTGAGAATCATAAACTTTTGTTGGTCGTAGAAGCCAGTGGAAAACTCCTGTTAGGTTTTTATCAAAGGAAATAGGGTGATGCAAACGTCTGGCTTGGGTTACTGCAGTGCTCTATTTATTCTTTCAAACACTGATAAGACTGTATACCATATAATTGTTGTTTTCAGGAGGGAACAAACTGAGGAACCAGCAGTTTCGTCTGAACTGGGCTTGGCTATCTCTGGAGGAACCAAACTATGTGGTGAATGAGCAGGACAAAGTTCTCGAGGTGATCCTCAGACGTAGAGGTTTTCTGGGTGAAACATCTTTTGTTGGTGAGTATCAGAGCACTGGATCATTCTTTATTTGATTTTCTGCCAGCGTAACTTTTATTTCATACATTTTCCATTCCTCATTTTTGCTGAAAAACAAACTATTATCCAGAATTCAATAAACTTGTCAAGAATTCACTAGTTCAGGCATTAACAGGGAATCATTAGCATTCAGTTGTGCATGTGTTCATAGCGAGAGCTGTTATTACGTGAGCTTATCAACGGGAAGCTGTTAGAGATGTTTTTCTAAGTGGTTTTGGGTTCTTTGTGTCTGAGATGAAAGCTCTTACTCTCTCTGACATCCGCAGAACAGTCTGAACACTTTTTTTTTTCTTTTTTTTTTTGAGTGTACACCTGCTTGTCTTGCCCCGCAATGAGCTCAGCTCAGCCCCACATGTGGTCAGTATTCATGAAACCAAGGGTCTTTGTTCATGCTGTTTCGGATTTGTGCTGCGTTTGCTTGAAGGGATGTTGAGGTTAAAAAGAGGGAATGAATATGAAAAAGTGGAGAGCAGAAGGCAGCAAGAGAGATTTAAAAAGGAAGGAAGGCAGAATGAAAAGTGGGATATGGGGTGTAAATAATGAGGTGCTAGAGTTTAGGTTAATAAAAATGAATGAAGCTCCCTGTCTCTAGGGGGCAGTAGGGTGATCAAGACCTCTCCTTTCTGACTTTAATCATTTCAGTCATTTCTGCTTTTGTTTGCTGTTCCTGCTGTGGATAGCATGTAAACTTAGACCCTGCATCTCATTGTGCATACCACCCACCCTATCTGGTATAGTATTGAAAATTGCTAATATCACATATAATTTAGGATGAATAGGATGCACAATGGGACACAGAAAAACAGTGGGAAAAGACCCTATGCCTATGTAAGCATTCTAAAATGCTCCACTTAAGTTACAAGTAATTATAGAACCCTATTTCTGTCACTGTATAAAAATAAATAAATAAAAAATAATCAATTAATTTATCTCACAATTGTGACTTTTTTTATCATGCAATTTAATTTTTTTATTTTCCAAATAATTGTGAGATATAACCTGTGTGTTATCTGTGAGTTTATATCTCGCAATTCTGACTTTATAGCATGCAATTCTGAGAAAAATGTCAGAATATTTTATCTTCAGTTATTGTAATTAACGTTAAATCCTGGAACTACAGAAGTCAAATTTACCTTTTTTATTTATTTATTTATTTTTATCTGATTTGAAAGTGTGCTTCCATATATAACTTGTTGTACTCATATTTAATAATACACTATTTCAATATTTTTTTATCAAGAATATATATATTTTTTAAGTGTTTTCAACAATCATAATAATTCAAAATGTTTCTTAAACGTCAAATCAGCCTATTAAAAATAATGTCTGCATGATCATGTGACACTACAGACTAGAGAAATGGCTGGTGAAAAAAAAATTATATATATATATATATATATATATATAATTGTTAAAGTGTCACAATTCATCCAAACTGGTAATTAAATAGATTGCTTCAAATCCCTGTAACAGAAGAAACAAAACACACATAGGTATCAAAGAACATTAGTGGAAGAAAATGATGTCCGAATTTCAGTTTGGATGAGCCAACACTTTAATAACAAAAGTGTGATAGTGTTGCTCACAACCAGTGAAGACTGTTTAAGATCAGCCTTCATCTGCCTCTGTGCTCTTTGGAGCCTGGAGCTCTCTCTGCCAAACACATCTCTACCCTCACCCCTCATAGAGCTTTCTACTTTTTCCACACCCGCATGCCTCGGCCCTTTTCTCTCCTTTTCCTCTTGTCTCACTCACTGTGTCTGGCATCCTATGCCTCTTGTTGTGGTAAGAATGAGCCCCCCTGTTGTTAGAGAAATGGAATTGAAAGTGAACTCTCTCTCTCTCTCTCTTGTTCTTTTTTTTTATTATTGAACTTTCCTTATATCTTTCAATCAATTTCTGTTTTTCCATGCTCTGTGCTTTCTTGGATGATTTTTTCACATGCATGGTTGGATGGAACATGTGAAAGCTTTTGTTCTATCTGAAGTGATATTCTGCTGAAAGCTACAGTTAAATAACCTTTAATGGCCACATGAGGGAACATCTCGCTGACTAAAGATGGTTTCCAATATGGGCCCTTAAGTGCAGTGTTAGGGAGTAAGTAGTACATGTAAAAGAGATGTTATGTAATGTAGTTACAAAATAAATAGGTAACCCATTATTTTAAGGTGTCTTTGTCACATGTTACATGTACTTAGTGTTATAATAATGTATGTTTTTAAATATATATATATATATTTAAAATTTTAATGTGTGTGTGTATATATATATATTAAAATTTTAAATGTACAAATTTGAGTCTGTTTTACTTGAAGCAAAATGATATTTAATTTGAGCTAACAATATTATATTACTATTATATTTTGTACTACCTGGAGGAAAACAGCCTGTGACTGCTAGAGATATTTGGAAACCTAGCCTGTATTTTGTTTAATTTTATGTACATTTTTGATGCCTGTAATGTTTTTAGTGGGTCAATATATATAAAAAAAAAAATCTATATTTATAATTAAATATAAAATCTGCAGTCTTTTTTCAGCAGTTTTGCTTTTCCTGTCATGTAGTAGCTTAAATGTTATGGATTGAAGCTCTGCAATCATCCAGCATTGATCTGAAATACTGAGGTGATTTAATTCCTCACATCTGTTTGGGAGGTTCTGGCAGACGGATCCCTGACAGTGTCTCTGCTTGATGTATCAGAGATCAAACGCTTCCGGGCAGGTTCACCGCAGGTTTTCCCACTGTGTGGGAATCCCATCACAGCTTCTCACCAGTGTTACAGTAGAGAGGAAGTTGAGTCTACATGCTGCACTTTAGTTCTACATGTTCCTTGATTTTGTTTCTACATCCTAGCCTCGGAGTATCAGACACCTACAGCCTAGGGGCTTTTTTCTTCTATACAAAGTGTATCTCTTTCTGTATGGCGTTGATAGTGTGTAGACACCATAAAGAAAGAGATGCACTTTGTATAGAAGTGCAGACTTGGCTAATCCCTGCTCATAAATTTCATAATAAGCTTCTTTGAGTAGATCATTTTCAAAGTCATGAGGAAGCTGGAGATACGAAGTTAGGAAACTTTGTTAAAATGGTTATATTGTGTTATTTTAAGGGATTGGTACTCTGGATGGCAGTGCTGAGAAGGAGAAGGATTTCCTGGGAAAATCACAGAAGCAGGTGCAGTTTAACCCTGGCCAGACCACTGCCACATGGAGAGTGAGGCTTCTCTCTGATGGGAAATACGAGCAGTCCGAGACATTCCAGATTATCCTGACTGAACCAGTGATGGCTGTTTTGGAGTCGCCAGCAATAACCACAGTTGAGATTGTGGATCCAGGTGATGGTAAGTCCAGCAGAAATCGACCAAACCTTTTCTAATAAGCATGCAACAATGAACATATCCTTAAGGCATTTAGACTTGATTAAAATAAACTGGTAAGATCAATCATAAAATTGCCAAATATCAAGTGTCAAATATTAAATATAATCTAAGCAAGTAAAAGGGGACAATGGTAAGGAACCCAAACTAAGATTAAGATATTTTCAATGGAATCTGAGAGCTCTCTGATCCCCCATAGACAGCAACAATATTATCACGATCAATGCACTGATTACATTGATATGTTCTCCAAAATGGGTCCAAAATGTTTCAAATCCATAAGACTTCCGTTCATTTTGGGAACTCAGATTAAGAGATATTTTTGAGAGTCTGAGAGCCCTGTGACCCACTCATAGACAGAATGGATATTACAACAATTTACACAAAGAAACATTGCAAAGACATAGAATGATCTATGTGAAATCAGCGGTTCAACCGTAATTTTATGACACAATAAGAATACTTTTTGTGTGCAATGAAAACAGCAATATAATGTATTCAGCAATTCTTCTCCCTGAGTTACCATCTTCCGCCATTTTGAACTGAACATCAACAATGCTGATTACATTGATTAAGTTTCGGGGTAGTCTCCAAAATAGCAAAAGACAGTAACTCAGGGAGAAGAATTATTGAATAAATTATGATGTTATTGTTTGTATGAAACCCAAAATTCCGAACAGCACATTGTCTTTTTGAGCTCCTGCTTATGTCAAGATTATATTAGATCAGAGTCCTTTTTCAGACCCATTTATTTCTTCAGTATACCAAACCCCCATTACATCTGGTGAAGATGTGAGTGAGTCAGAGGCAGGCAGGATGTTCAAGAGAGCAAAAACACAACAAAGCTGCTATAAACATCCCAAGCTATTTTATTTTCTAAAATTTTCAGTGTTGCAGATAAAAACACAGGCCTTATCTCTGTACTGCAGATGCCTTTTTCGCTCTTTCAGTGGACCTCAATTATCATAGCGTTTTATATCCCTTCCTACCTGTGAGCTTCCAGCACACCGCCTACCCCCACAATTCGGCGGCCCGTCTTTTCATCTGAAATTCTGCGCACAGCTCTACGCGTTGTTTTGAAAGCGTCTCGTCGATAAATGTAAATTTGACGACTGGCGTTTGAAAAAGGTTCGCGCTGGCTCCCTCTGTAATTAAATCGTTGGCATATGAAAGTTAGTTGTGCGGGTCATTTTGAAGGGGGCGCCACACTTTTATCTTCGAGAACCCAAGCAGAGATGCGTCAGAAAGCCGTAATGAGACAGCCGCGCATAAACCTATCATCAAAAAACCTTTCCGAGCAGCTCTCATTACAAAAAAAACAGCTTTGTCAGTCTGTTGATCAAACCGTGTTTGTCTCACACTGTCTGTTTTGGGTTTTCTCGCCGAGAGCTGTGACGAAATTATTTGCCTGTTCATCATCACGACATCATCTCATACTCTCACAATTACCGGCGTGTTTAGATATGCAGCACGAATAACCGAAGGCTTAGATTGTTTTATTCTGTGTGTTTTTGTCTTTATCGCCTCCTCTGGGTCTCTGGATAATTAAAATTTTCATCTATAATCCCAAACGTTGCGATAGCTTCCATCTGAATGTTACTTGAGCCTCGCTATCTTTGCAGAAGTTATTTCTCCTTAGAAAAAAGAAAGAAAACTGCTTCCCCAGTGAGCTAATTATCAGTCTAACGGTGGGGTTTGTTTGCTGAGGCTGATGTCCCACGGGAGGCTTAACGTGACAGAGTCTGGCTGCACTTTCTAATGGCGAGAGGGAGGAGAGATGAGCCGGTCTGCCTGCTGCCGTCCTGTTGCTCCACGTGCTGTTTTTTTCCTTGCAGGTTAATTATCCTTTTAGCGTTTATATGTGTGTGTGTGTGTGTGTGTGTGGCAGTGTGAGGTCACCCTCCTCGCACATTAATATTTGAATGCGAGAGAGAGGTGGTTTTCTTCCGACAGGGTCTTTGGAGACCTGTCTGACCCAGTTGCCACAGAGCCGTTCACATATGATGGCTTACACCGACCTGCGGGCTCAGACAAAAGCTTGCATCTGGAGGCACATCTGTGACTAGGATGGCTGCGATGTGACAAGCTTCCTGCTTTAAAGCCAGAACCTTTCACTGCTCATTAGTGTAAGGAGCAATAAAGGAAGAGCGGAGGCCAGAAAGACATTTTAAAGATGCTTACTTCAACTTTGCTTTCTGGTTTTAATGTCTCATGTTGGAAATGGGTTTAATGGAGGTTTAAATGACAATGAAATACTTCATCTTGCTAGATCTTGCTGATTGGAAAGGTCAAGAAATCTACACTGCTAAGATGCTTTGCATACTGCATAAAAGGAAAGCTGTGTGGGACATTTAGGTTTATTTTATACATTGAATTTAGTATATTTTAAGTATATTAAGTATAAATGAATGAATTGTTAGTATTTCTTGTTTTAAGCATAAACCACACAATGGTTCGGTTTCTCAGACAGGTCTGTGAACATTGCTGGGGTGCATCTTGAAAAAAAAGGCACTGATATATTTTGAGATCAGCTCAGACTTACATTTTAATCTAGGACTAAGCTTAAGCCTTGTCTGTGAAACCGGGGGTAAATTACACTTAATTTAAACTAGGTTTATGTATGCTTAAAACAAGAAAAATTGGATCGGATGGATGGATGGATTTAGATGAATGGATGGATGGATGCATGAATATACTTATTAGAGAAGGTTCAAATGCTCACTGATGCTCCGGAAGGAAACACAGTGCATTAAGAGCTGAGAAAAAAAACTTGAACAAAATGAAAATTACAAAATTACAGCTATTTAACTAATGCATTATATATTAATTCAAAACAGGTATAGAGAATGCTATATAAATAGTGATTGACAAGTATGTCATTAATTAACTTGTCTATACCATGCTATGCTGAAATCTGCAGGGGACTCTACTGAGAGCTGAATATAAATGCGCAGAATTTTACTTTCATCGGCCTTGTTTTTGATCCTTAGAAAACAAGGTCATTATTTCGGCCCCTCATGCATGAGAGTTTCCTGTGTGAGGGTAAGAGATGGTCTAAATACGTAAGCCTTATACCTGAGAGGCTGCATAGATTTGCCTCATTGTTATTCTTTTCTCACATCCAGCATTTGAGTCTTGAGGGCTGTAAGATTTATTCTTTTATCAGGAGAGCAGTCACTTAGTCTGTACAGCACTCAGAGACTGAACAGTGGACAACATTCTGGTTTTGCAAAGAATACTTTGTTCAAGTTCACACTCTCTTGCTGATGTCATATAATTGAAGAAATCTGTGGTGGATAAAAGGCTACTAAATATAGCAATTGCAGTCTTTCTTTCTTTCTTTTTTCTTTCTGAGAACAAATGGGGAAAATAGGCCCTTCACCTTCAGAAAATTTCAGTCTTTAAAATCAGGTGGTCAAACTACTTCAAATATTTCTGTTCTATTTTTGCAAACCTGTTACCAGGCTAGTGTATCTAAATACAGATAAAAGTAATACATCAAGTAACACACATAAGAATAAAAAAATAAATTTATATATATATATATATATATATATATATAATTTTTATTTATTTA